>CM055266.1:158014696-158319455 GCA_029237695.1 Conchocele bisecta
GTTTGGCAAACATCCGACTACATGTAATGTTTAGGTAATTTGGATGTTCATCAAAATTTTGACGGACGTAACCTACATTGTATATTTCAAGAAAAATATGTCAAGGTTACCCAAAATGTCCCAGGGCGGTTGGGTATCAATGTAAGGAAGCTACTCATTAAGTTTGGCGAACATCCAACTAACATATGAGATAAATGAGATTTGGACATGTGTCCAAATTTTGACGAATGTGACCTATATTTCAAGAACAGTAGGTGAAGGTCACCCAAGTGATCCTGGTTGGTTAGGTATCAATTTTTAAGAAAGCTACTTGTGAAGTTTGGCGAACAACCCCGACAATCAGTAGCTTCCTTACATTGATAGCGAATCACCCTGGGTCATTCTGTGACCGTGACTACTTTTCTCGAAATATAGGTCATGTCTGTAAAACCTTTGGATGTACATCATTGGCATTGGCATTTCCAGCATTTCAAAAGGTGGAGGTGGGTGGGGGGGGGGTCGAAAATAAGAAAATCATATTATAAAGCGCAGAACAGAAAAAGTCATTCAACTATTCGATGACCGAATTTAACCTGTACGAGTCAAACAAATCCAGATATGCATAATTATCTCTGTATGTGCAAGTCGGATCTTCGCCTACCTTCACTAATTGCTTGCTTACATCGATGCCTACCGATCCTGGGTCATTCGGGTGACCTTGACCTACCGGTACTTTCCTTGAAATATAGGTCACATCCATCAAACCTTGGACAAAGTCCAAATTTTGCATACCTCCTGATATGTTAGTCGGATGTTCGCTAAAGTTCATTAGTAGCTTCCTCACATGGATACATGTAGCTAACCACCCTGGGTAATTCGAGTAGCCTTGCCCTATTAGTAATGAGTGAGACACTCACCGGCGATCGCCTTGTTTAGATTTAATGTGTTTAATAGCCAAAAGTTTGTCGGCAGAAAAATGTGGAACACACAGTAGTCAGGCGCAGATACAGGGGGGGGGGTCCAGGGAGACGACCCCCCCCCCCCTGCTCCCGGCCAAAAAAAAAATAATTTACAATACTCGAATAGTTCGATGACTTTTTTTTCGTGGCCTACATGTAGGTGTCAGGAAATCGCATCTGCGGCGATCTGGCATACGCCGATTTGTAATTACAGACACCCCCCCTGCAATTATTTCTGTATCCGCGCCTGAGTAGTATGTGAGCCATGTTTGTTATCACAACAAACAGTGTTCAAATAATGATATTATTACCCCTTGCCGATAGGCAAGAGCGATATAGCATTAGTGTGTGTGTACATAGGTGTGTGCGTACGTTAGTAACACCTTTCATTAGCCAGGTTTTTTGAGAAAAAAATCCAGGCTATTGGATTGGCGAAAGCCGGGCGGGCGGGCGGCGTCCACAATCAATGTTAAGTTTTCGTGTGAGTCCATTTATTTGTTACTGTACCACCTAGGACCACCACATTTTCACAGCTTCATAATCAAGGGGTGCCCACCACATATCACTATCCAACATGTTACTTTTTTTTTAACTTCACCCATTTTTTCCGCACAGTCGACTTAGCCATTTTCAATGTTAAGTTTTCGCGTTTACAATGTTAAGTTTTCGTGTTTAAGTCCATTTCTTTGGTACTGTACCACCTAGGACCACCAAACTTTCACAGCTTCATAATCAAGGGGTGCCCACCACATATCACTATCCAACATGTTACTTTTTTTTTAACTTCACCCATTTTTTCCGCGTCAGTCGACTTAGCCATTTTCACTGTTAAGTTTTCGCGTTTACAATGTTAAATTTTCGTGTTTAAGTCCATTTCTTTGGTACTGTACCACCTAGGACCACCAAACTTTCACAGCTTCATAACCATGGGGTGCCTACCACATACAACTATCCAACATGTGACCATTTTTTTTACCTTCACCTATTGTTTCTACGTAATTTTCAACTTTAACTGTTTAACGTACGTCTGGTTAAAGTTTTTTGCTTAAATGTTTTTCGTTATACTATATCTCTGCAACTGCTTCGCCCATTACCTTTAAACTTCACATGGGTGTTTATCATCATCCATATTTTCATTCTAGCCCCCAACCGTGCGGCCCCTGTGCCCAATGTCAAGGTCAAATTACTTTGAATGTTTTTGTTAAAGTTTTTTCGTGTACTATATCTCTGCAACTGCTTCATCCATTACCTTGATACTTCACATGGGTGTTTATCATCATTGTCGCACCCGCTTGCAGAAAGCGCGATGTCATCGGCATTTTGGCATATGTCCGTCCGTCCGTCTGTACGTCCGTGTGTCCGGTTAAATTTTTTTTTTTTGTTAAAGTTTTTCCATCTACTATATATATTTTTTTAGTGTCCATGCCTCGCCCCAAGGCGCGACATGCAGGCCACGGCCATCTAGTCTAAAAAAAGTGGGTATAATTATGTTATCCAAGTGTCTATGCTTGGAAAAAACCTGGCCTTCGTGGCTTTGCCTCGTTTCTTGTTTTACAATAACTTAATGAACCGCTTGGCCACAATCTGTGTCTAGGGATGGATGGTGCTTTGTTTTGCATATGAGCTTGAACCACGTCTGACCGCCCAAGGTCACTGAGGACTTCTGTACACCTGGTTTGTAAGGCAAAAATGTTAAAAAAAAGATTTATTATTATCAAGGCTGACAGCGAGAGGATTAGCTTAGTAATAATGATGCCCTTGTTATGATTATTATAGTGACGGTGAGATACATGTATCTACATCTATCACAGTATGTCATACTAAGCAATATTGTACGCAGCCCCGCAGGGGACGTATAATTCTTTTTTATGCCCCCGCCACCGAATGGTGAGGGGGGCATATAGTGTTACTGGCGTCCGTACGTATGTAACGTACGTAAGTACTACGTACGTACGTCCCGACACCTTAATGCTCGGGTAAATGGCTTATAGTTTCTGTTTCTTTGCTCGGATCTGCTTGACATTTCACACACGCATTGCTCCAATGGTCCTCTACCGCCCTGTGACAAATCCACATTCGTCCCGCCCCCGCTAAACCCAGGGTCAAGGTCACAGACTTGGTGCGTTTGAAACCTCAACACTCAGGTAAATGGCTTATAATTTCTGTTTTCTGGCTCCGATCTGCTTCACATTTCACACACGCATTGCTCCAATGCTCCTCTACCGCCCTGTGACAAATCCACATTCGTCCCGCCCCACTAAGCCCTGGGTCAAGGTCACAGACTTTGTGCTTTCAAAACCTTAACGCTCGGGTAAATGGCTTACAATTTCTGTTTCCTTGCTTGGATCTGCTTCACATTTCACACACGCAGTGCTCCAATGATCCTCTACCACCCTGTGACAAATCCACATTTGTCCCGCCCCTGCTAAGCCCAGGGTCAAGGTCACAGACTTGGTGCGTTTGAAACCTTAACGCTCGGGTAAATGGCTTATAATTTCTATTTCCTTGCTTGGATCTGCTTCACATTTCACACACACAGTGCTCCAATGGTCCTCTACCGCCCTGTGACAAATCCACATTCGTCCCGCCCCCACTAAGCCCTGGGTCAAGGTCACAGACTTTGTGCTTTCGAAACCTTAACGCTCGGGTAAATGGCTTATAATTTCTGTTTCCTTGCTTGGATCTGCTTCACATTTCACACACGCAGTGTTCCAATGGTCCTTTACCACCCTGTGACAAATCAACATTTGTCCCGCCCCTGCTAAGCCCAGGGTCAAGGTCACAGACTTGGTGCGTTTGAAACCTTAACGCTCGGGTAAATGGCTTATTATGCCCCCGCTACCGAATGGTGAGGGGGCATATAGTGTTACCGGCGTCCGTACCCGACCGAAACCTTCACGCTCGGGGTAAATGGCTTATAATTTCTGTTTCCTTGATCGGATCTGCTTCACATTTCACACACGCATTGCTCCAATGGTCCTCTGCCACCCTGTGACAAATCCACATTCGTCCCACCCCCGCTAAGCCCAGGGTCATGGTCACAGACTTGGTGCGTTCGAAACCTTAACGCTCGGGTAAATGGCTTATAATCAAATATGCCTCGTTTTCTTTGGCTGCCAGCGGGGGCATTTGTGTGCCGACAGGCCACATTTCTAGTAATTTCTATTTCCTTGCTCAGATCTGCTTCACATTTCACACCCGCATTGCTCCAATAGTCCTCTACCGCCATGTGACAAATCCACATTCATCCGCTAAGCCCAGGGTCAAGGTCACAGACTGAGCATTCGAAACCTTAACGCTCGGGTAAATGGCTTATAATTTCTGTTTCCTTGCTCGGATCTGCTTGACATTTCACACACACATTGTTCCAATGGTCCTCTACCGCCCTGTGACAAATCCACATTCGTCCCGCCCCCGCTAAGCCCAGGGTCAAGGTCACAGACTTGGTGCGTTCGAATCCTTAACCCTCATGTAAATGGCTTATAATTTCTGTTTCCTTGCTTGGATCTGCTTCACATTTCACACACACATTGCTCCAATGGTCCTCTGCCACCCTGTGACAAATCCACATTCGTCCCGCCCCCGCTAAGCCCAGGGTCAAGGTCACATACTTGGTGTGTTCGAAACCTTAACGCTCGGGTAAATGGCTTATAATTTATGTTTCCTTGCTCAGATCTGCTTCACATTTCGCACACACGCATTGCTCCAATGCTCCTCTACTGCCCTGTGACAAATCCACATTCGTCCCGCCCCCGCTAAGCCCAGGGTCAAGGTCACAGACTTGGTCCGTTTGAAACCTTAACGGTAAACGGCTTATAATTTCTGTTTCTTGGCTCCGATCTGCTTCACATTTCACACACGCATTGCTCCAATGCTCCTCTACCGCCCTGTGACAAATCCACATTCGTCCCGCCCCCACTAAGCCCTGGGTCAAGGTCACAGACTTTGTGCTTTCGAAACCTTAACGCTCTAGTAAATGGCTTATAATTTCTGTTTCCTTGCTTGGATCTGCTTCACATTTCACACACGCAGTGCTCCAATGGTCCTCTACCGCCCTGTGACAAATCCACATTCGTCCCGCCCCTGCTAAGCCCAGGGTCAAGGTCACAGACTTTGAGCGTTCGAAACCTTAACGCTCGGGTAAATGGCTTATAATTTCTGTTTCCTTGCTTGGATCTGCTTCACATTTCACACACGTATTGCTCCAATGGTCCTCTACCACCCTGTGACAAATCCACATTCGTCCCGCCCACGCTAAGCCCTGGGTCAAGCTCACAGACTTGGTGCATTCAAAACCTTAACGCTCGGGTAAATGGCTTATAATCAAATATGCCTCGTTTTCTTTGGTTGCCAGCGGGGGCATTCGTGTGCCGACAGGCCACATTTCTAGTTTATTAATTCCTTCCCACAAAATAACAATTTGTTCCCTCAATTTAACAATTCGTTTCCACGAAATAACTATTTATTCCCACGGGAATGAATTGTTAATTTGTGGGAATGAATTGTTATATCGTGGGAACGAATTGTTTATTCGAGGGAAAGAATTGTTATATCGTGGTAACGAATTGTTAATTCGAGGGAACAAATTGTTATATCGTGGAAACAAATTGTTAATTTGAGGAAACAAATTGTTAAATTGAGGGGAAAAATTGTTATTGTGGGGGAACGAATTAATAAAAAAAAATCCATGTCCCCTGCGGGGCTCTGTAATATTGTTATGTGGAGTTTACTGTACTTTTGTTGGTACAAGAAGCAGGTAGAGTAATCAGGTAATTACATCATTACAAAGTGATGTCATATCTGCTTATGTTTTTCAGAATCAATATGCCGCCACTGCTAACACACGTTAAGAAATGTTCTTATTCACTGGAGTTTGAGAAAGTGCGCCAAAAATTGCGACTACTGAGAGACGAGTCGATTCTGACAGATGTACATCTCATCTGTAATGGGACAAAAATTATGGCCCACCGCTGTATTTTGTCCGTCAACAGCCCATATTTCAGGTTAGTCCCTATAGATCATCACTAATTTGTTTATATTTCTTATATTTTTTACGGCACACATGAATTGCGAGTGATGTACGTATACAGTCGAACCTGTGCTAAAGACCACCTGGGAATAGCAATTCTCTGTCTATAGCAGTCACGCTTTTCTTTTCCCAATTATTCAATTACTGCATAAATGACCCTGCAAAAATAGGCCAGATTTTTCTCTTCCCATGGCTGGCCTTTATTCACAGGTTTGACTGTATAATACGTTATTTCATTTGTACATTGTATTTGGATGTATTCCACTTGTTCCGCCGCTCCTAAAGTCGCGCAATATCGCACGATGCAGAATTTGTGCATTTATCCACAATCAAATCAAATAACCTGCTAGAGCACAGTCGATGGCGCTCCATCGCAATATACCCACCTTTCCCAAATGCCAAGTCGAAACAGGTGTCGAATCAAACATCGAAATTTACTTTGCGCATCGAAACACCATAAGGAAGACACAGCAAGTTTCAAGTCCCTACCTATTACGGTTAAAAAGTTTTACTGAAACTGGTAGGTAGCTTCTTTATTCATGATGAGTAGACGCCCAAAGTTTATTTTGATATTTGATTCAAACCCATTTTCGACTCAGAATTTTGCCTCGTTTACTATCAAAGCGGTATGTAGGGCATCCATGTTCTATGAACCCATTTTCTAGTTCAAATAATTTCAAAAAAGATTTAGCAGCGAAAGTGTCCATTTCTGAAATATTTGTAGCCAAATGGTGATTTTAGTAGCCAAATGGCTGCTATGGCATTTGGCTACTAAAATCACCATTTGGCTACACATATTTCAGAAATGGAAACTTTGGCTGCTAAAAAATTCAGAAATTATTTGAACCTAGCCAACTGTCTACTGGTATTCAGCTCCAGCATGGGAATGTCAATTGTGTAGTCTCTACTTCTCAGTTGGAAACTTGTGGAGTATTCTAAACTTGTTGCGAGTATTTTGTTCTACTTTTGAAAATCAATTCAGCTAAAATGAATGTAAACCACATCAATATGTGCCTTATCTCGAGCCCTTGTTATGCAATAAACAGAATCTAACTTTTGTGATGATTTAATACGATAATTGTTAAACCTGAGTATACCCTTGGTATACAAAGTATGTCCAGGGGTATATAGTTTTCATCATGCCGTCTGTTCTTCTGTCCGAGCAACCACGACTGTTCGTCCTTCCGTCCGTAAGATTTGCATTAACATTGTTATTTGTCGGTTCAGGCGGTGGCTGGGTTATCCATGAGCCTCTCCTCATTTGCTCTAGTTTCACAAGAAATATAGCAGTCTTGTTTCTTACGAAATCAGTAAACTTGTTTAATGAAATTCCTGTTAAATCCTCACTCGTGTAAGATCCCGTGAAACGGTTATGAAGAAATATTCAGGATTAACATGATGACTATTGCGGCTGTGACTGGAGAAATGGGGCTTATGGGTTTTGTGACCAGTGACAGTGTAGAGCCAGAATCAGCCTGTACATCCGTGAAGTCTGTTCACCATTCCATCAAGGAAGCATATCTTATGCTTGTAAAAACAATATACTTATGTGTTTTGAGACCAGTGTAGATCCAGATCAGACTGTGCATCGCATCCGCACAGTCTGATCAGGATCTGCACTGTTCGCCTTTCCGTCAATGAAACGCCCGTTATGCTTCTAACAAGTGATATACTAGTAGATCATTATCAGACTACAGGAGTGTGGCTATTTGATAGGAGCCACACTGGTCACAAATCCTATAAGCCCCATTTCTCCAGTCACTCGGCCACAAATTACAATTATTCAAATGTCTGCTTTTCTTTTCAGAGAACTCTTCTGTCTGGGAGGTGACGAGACGGAACAAAAGTTACCCGTGGTGATTGACGTGACGGAGCACAGTCCAAATGCTCTCCAAATCAAAACATTCGTTGATTTCATGTACACGGGATCCATCGTCATAACTGAATACAACGTCATAGAACTACTGAATCTCTCGATTATTTACATTTGCAATGATTTAAGTGAACTTTGTAGTAAATTCATAAAGAAATATGTTACACACACAAATTGTATAAGCATGTATTTGAACCTGTCTTATCTACAAAGTTGTGCAGTTCTCGAGACATGCAGGGAAGAAATGGGTATGCTACTCTCGTACGTGTACAGTGTTGTCGTGGCCAATATCAACAACATCTACTTCAACCTGAAGGACTTCGGCACGTTGACAACGGGTGACGTGAAGCATCTACTGGCGGGAGGAATCGGCAAGTGTATTCACGTACACACCGCCGTCAAGTTTGCCGCCGAGTGGTTGTGTGACCACCTCACTGATTTGGGCGTCGAGGTGGGTATAGGAGAGAATTCCCAACATTTGTTAAAACATATTCGGACACAACTTATTCTGAGAAACACATATGAGACACGCCAAGTGTATTTGTATCTCGGAACAATTATGTGATATTTCATGAAAAATATTTGCCAAATTTACGATAGTTTCCGACAAAATTTTAGACTGGCCATATTTTGTTGTTAATAATTCAACAGTTTTATACGGAGCCCCGCAGGGGACGTAGAATTATTTTTTTTATTAATTCGTTCCCACGAAATAACAATTTGTTCCCTCAATTTAACAATTCGTTCCCTCGATATAACAATTTGTTCCCACGAAATAACAATTTGTTCCCTCAATTTAACAATTCGTTCCCTCGATATAACAATTTGTTCCCACAAAATAACAATTTGTTCCCTCAATTAAACAATTTGTTCCCACGAAATAACAATTTGTTCCTTCAATTTAACAATTTGTTCCCTCAATTTAACAATTCGTTCCGACAAAATAACAATCCATGTCCCCTGCGGGGCTGTTATGGTAATATAGCGTTAGTATAATACCATACATCCACCAAACTAATCATCAGTTGTGCCTGTCTGAATAATTCCAAATCCATGTGTTGATATCAAGTTTATCAGACTCGGCTCGAAACCTGTAGGAATTTGTCTGTGAGCCTCGAAATTCCTACGTGTTTCCTAGCCTTGCCTGATAAACAAATATACTGATATGTGGCTGTGAGTGGAGAAATGGGTTTAGTGACCAGTGTAGATCCAGACCAGTCTGTGCATTCACACAGTCTGATCAGGATCTACACTGTTCGTCATTCTATCAATGAAGTGGGTGGTTGGTGCGGAGCATGCGAAGGGTAATTTAACGATCGGGGTTCATTCTTACTGGAATGCCGACTTACATGGTTTGGGCCTCATGTACATTTTCGGCCTTCTGATACTTGAGAGCTAAATCCTGTTATACCCCATTAAAAAAGTAATAAGATTAGTGCTGATCATATTACTTTTTGGGTTGGAGCTAAGTGACTCGGGTGTGGAATGGACCTGGCACCAGGTCATGATATTCTAATTTCAGGGCTGAATATATATTTTTTCTATAAATATTGAGTTCTGATTTTGGGAGTTTCCCTCATTATGGACAGGTTAAATACAGGATAACTCAACCTGTTGGCCCAGCCTTAAATGACCGTAGCTGTTGATAGGCCGTTAAACACCAATCTAATCATATCAATCTATCAATGAAACACCCGTCATACCTCTAACAACATGACGATAATTTCCAGGTTACAGGATAGGGCTATTTGCTCATGATTTACATTGTTCACAAATCCCATAAGCCCCATTTCTTCAGTCACAGCCACATATCAAAAGACACTAGGCTGGTACTCTGAATATCTGTCCATTACCAGGCATATCTGATACCTGATAAATAGAATACCAGCCTAGTGTCTGTTGATATCAAGATTATCAGTCTCGGCTCCGAAACGGTTTGGGTTTTGCGACCAATGTAGATCCAGACCAGCCTGTGTATCTGCACAGTCTGATCAGGATCTGCACTGTTAACCATTCCATCAATGAAACACCCGTCATGAATATTCGTCCATTGCCAAGTGTGTCTGGAGTCAATCAATATCCGTCCATTGCCAGTCTTGTCTGCAGTCTATAAATCAGGGGGCTGTTTCACTAAACTTAGGATCGTCTGGAAATTTCAATTGATAGATTTACATTTATTGAACATAGGCTGCATATATGCAGCCTATGCTCAATAAATGTAAATCCAATAATTGTTTACAAGAAAAGATTGTTAATGTGAAATTCACAGACTATCATAATCTTGCACTTACAAACATTTTAGCCATAATAAGTTTAGTGAAACGGCCCCCAAGACTCTAGCCTGGTATTATATTTCCGAGCCTTGCCTGAATATCCGTACATTGGCAGGCGTGTCTGGAGTTCCTGGCAGTAGCGGAGAGGCAGGCGCAACTATTGGAGCATGACGAAGACGATGTTGAGAAGACAGTGACCACTCACCGCGACCAGCTCAACTCCATGCTGTGGGGCAGTGGCATCAGTAGCCAGCTCCAACATCAAATACACAGAAAGGTTCGGCCACGTCTTTGTATGGGATGGTTTGGTAGTGTTGTAGATACAGCATTGTACTTCAATGTCGTAGGTTCTGGGTTCAATCCCCATCCTAGGAATAGCTGTGGGCGAGGGGATATGGCATTGTACTTTAATATCGTAGGTTGTGTGTTTGATCTCCATACTAGGATGGGCTGTGGGCGAGGGGATATGGCATTGGACTTCAATATCGTAGGTTGTGTGTTTGATCTCCATACTAGGATGGGCTGTGGCCGAGGGGATATGGCATTGGACTTCAATATCGTAGGTTGTGTGTTTGATCTCCATACTAGGATGGGCTGTGGGCGAGGGGATATTGCATTGGACTTCAATATCGTAGGTTGTGTGTTTGATCTCCATACTAGGATGGGCTGTGGGCGAGGGGATATGGCATTGGACTTCAATATCGTAGGTTCTGTGTTTGATCTCCATACTAGGGTGGGTTATGGCCGAGGGGATATGGCATTGGACTTCAATATCGTAGGTTGTGTGTTTGATCTCCATACTAGGGTGGGCTGTGGCCGAGGGGATATGGCATTGTACTTCAATATCGTAGGTTGTGTGTTTGATCTCCATACTAGGATCGGCTGTGGCCTAGGGAATATGGCATTGGACTTCAATATCGTAGGTTGTGTGTTTGATCTCCATACTAGGATGGGCTGTGGCCGAGGGGATATGGCATTGGACTTGAATATCGTAGGTTGTGTGTTTGATCTCCATACTAGGGTGGGCTGTGGCCGAGGGGATATGGCAATGGACTTCAATATCGTAGGTTGTGTGTTTGATCTCCATACTAGGGTGGGCTGTGGCCGAGGGGATATGACATTGGACTTCAATATCGTAGGTTGTGTGTTTGATCTCCATACTGGGTGGGCTGGGCTGTGGCCTAGGGGATATGGCATTGGACTTCAATATCGTAGGTTGTGTGTTTGATCTCCATACTAGGATGGGCTGTGGCCGAGGGGATATGGCATTGGACTTCCAATATCGTAGGTTTGGTGTTTGATCTCCATACTAGGATGGGCTGTGGCCGAGGGGATATGGCATTGGACTTCCAATATCGTAGGTTTGGTGTTTGATCTCCATACTAGGATGGGCTGTGGCCGAGGGGATATGACATTGGACTTCAATATCGTAGGTTTGGTGTTTGATCTCCATACTAGGGTGGGCTGTGGCCGAGGGGATATGGCATTGGACTTCAATATTGTAGGTTGTGTGTTTGATCTCCATACTAGGATGGGCTGTGGCTGAGGGGATATGGCATTGGACTTCAATATCGTATGTTGTGTGTTTGATCTCCATACTAGGGTTGGCTGTGGCCTAGGGGATATGGCATTGGACTTCCAATATCGTAGGTTGTGTGTTTGATCTCCATACTTGGGTGGGTTGTGGCCGAGGGGATATGGCATTGAACTTCAATATCGTAGGTTGTGTGTTTGATCTCCATACTAGGGTGGGCTGTGGCCTAGGGGATATAGCATTGGACTTCAATATCGTAGGTTGTGTGTTTGATCTCCATACTAGGGTGGGCTGTGGCCTAGGGGATATGGCATTGGACTTCAATATTGTAGGTTGTGTGTTTGATCTCCATACTAGGGTGGGCTGTGGCCGAGGGGATATGGCATTGGACTTCAATATCGTAGGTTTGGTGTTTGATCTCCATACTAGGATGGGCTGTGGCCGAGGGGATATGGCATTGGACTTCAATATCGTAGGTTGTGTGTTTGATCTCCATACTGGGGTGGGCTGTGGTAATATCGTAGGTTGTGTGTTTGATCTCCATACTAGGGTGGGCTGTGGCCTAGGGGATATGGCATTGGACTTCAATATCGTAGGTTGTGTGTTTGATCACCATACTGGGGTGGGCTGTGGTAATATCGTAGGTTGTGTGTTTGATCTCCATACTAGGATGGGCTGTGGCCAAGGGGATATGGCATTGGACTTTAATATCGTAGGTTGTGTGTTTGATCTCCATACTAGGGTGGGCTGTGGCCTAGGGGATATGGCATTGGACTTCAATATCGTAGGTTGTGTGTTTGATCTCCATACTAGGGTGGGCTGTGGCCGAGGGGATATGGCATTGGACTTCAATATCGTAGGTTGTGTGTTTGATCTCCATACTAGGATGGGCTGTGGCCTAGGGGATATGGCATTTTACTTCAATATCGTAGGTTGTGTGTTTGATCTCCATACTAGAGTGGGCTGTGGCCGAGGGATATGACATTGGACTTCAATATCGTAGGTTGTGTGTTTGATCTCCATACTAGGGTGGGCTGTGGCCGGCCGAGGGGATATGGCATTTTACTTCAATATCGTAGGTTGTGTGTTTGATCTCCATACTAGAGTGGGCTGTGGCCTAGGGGATATGACATTGGACTTCAATATCGTAGGTTGTGTGTTTGATCTCCATACTAGGGTGGGCTGTGGCCGAGGGGATATGGCATTGGACTTCAATATTGTAGGTTGTGTGTTTGATCTCCATACTAGGATGGGCTGTGGCTGAGGGGATATGGCATTGGACTTCAATATCGTATGTTGTGTGTTTGATCTCCATACTAGGGTTGGCTGTGGCCTAGGGGATATGGCATTGGACTTCCAATATCGTATGTTGTGTGTTTGATCTCCATGCTTGGGTGGGTTGTGGCCGAGGGGATATGGCATTGAACTTCAATATCGTAGGTTGTGTGTTTGATCTCCATACTAGGGTGGGCTGTGGCCTAGGGGATATGGCATTGGACTTCAATATCGTAGGTTTGGTGTTTGATCTCCATACTAGGATGGGCTGTGGCCGAGGGGATATGGCATTGGACTTCAATATCGTAGGTTGTGTGTTTGATCTCCATACTAGGGTGGGCTGTGGCCTAGGGGATATGGTATTGGACTTCAATATCGTAGGTTGTGTGTTTGATCTCCATACTGGGGTGGGCTGTGGTAATATCGTAGGTTGTGTGTTTGATCTCCATACTAGGATGGGCTGTGACCGAGGGGATATGGCATTGGACTTTAATATCGTAGGTTGTGTGTTTGATCTCCATACTAGGATGGGCTGTGGCCTACGAGATATGGCATTGGACTTCAATATCGTAGGTTGTGTGTTTGATCTCCATACTAGGGTGGACTGTGGCCTAGGGGATATGGCATTGGACTTCAATATCGTAGATTGTTTGTTTGGTCTCCATACTAGCATGGGCTGTGGCCTAGGGGATATGGCATTGGACTTCAATATCGTAGGTTGTGTGTTTGATCTCCATACTAGGGTGGGCTGTGGCCTAGGGGATATGACATTGGACTTCAATATTGTAGGTTGTGTGTTTGATCTCCATACAAGGATGGGCTGTGGCCGAGGGGATATGACATTGGACTTCCAATATCGTAGGTTGTGTGTTTGATCTCCATACTAGGGTGGGATGTGGCCTAGGGGATATGGCATTGGACTTCAATATCATAGGTTTGGTGTTTGATCTCCATACTAGGATGGGCTGTGGCCGAGGGGATATGGCATTGGACTTGAATATCGTAGGTTGTGTGTTTGATCTCCAGACTAGGGTGGGCTGTGTTCTAGGGAATATGGCATTGGACTTCAATATCGTAGGTTGTGTGTTTGATCTCCATACTAGGATGGGCTGTGGCTGAGGGGATATCCCATTGGACTTTAATATCATAGGTTGTGTGTTTGATCTCCATACTAGGGTGGGCTGTGGCCTAGGGGATATAGCATTGGACTTCAATATCGTAGGTTGTGTGTTTGATCTCCATACTAGGGTGGGCTGTGGCCTAGGGGATATGGCATTGGACTTCAATATTGTAGGTTGTGTGTTTGATCTCCATACTATGGTGGGCTGTGGCCGAGGGGATATGGCATTGGACTTCAATATCGTAGGTTTGGTGTTTGATCTCCATACTGTGGTGGGCTGTGGCCGAGGGGATATGGCATTTTACTTCAATATCGTAGGTTGTGTGTTTGATCTCCATACTAGGGTGGGCTGTGGCCGAGGGGATATGGCATTGGACTTCAATATCGTAGGTTTGGTGTTTGATCTCCATACTAGGATGGGCTGTGGCCGAGGGGATATGGCATTGGACTTCAATATCGTAGGTTGTGTGTTTGATCTCCGTACTGGGGTGGGCTGTGGTAATATCGTAGGTTGTGTGTTTGATCTCCATACTAGGGTGGGCTGTGGCCTAGGGGATATGGCATTGGACTTCAATATCGTAGGTTGTGTGTTTGATCTCCATACTGGGGTGGGCTGTGGTAATATCGTAGGTTGTGTGTTTGATCTCCATACTAGGATGGGCTGTGGCCAAGGGGATATGGCATTGGACTTTAATATCGTAGGTTGTGTGTTTGATCTCCATACTAGGGTGGGCTGTGGCCTAGGGGATATGGCATTGGACTTCAATATCGTAGGTTGTGTGTTTGATCTCCATACTAGGGTGGGCTGTGGCCGAGGGGATATGGCATTGGACTTCAATATCGTAGGTTGTGTGTTTGATCTCCATACTAGGATGGGCTGTGGCCGAGGGGATATGGCGTTGGACTTTAATATCGTAGGTTGTGTGTTTGATCTCCATAGTAGGTAGGCTGTGGCCTAGGGGATATGGCATTGGACTTCAATATCGTAGGTTGTGTGTTTGATCTCCATACTAGGGTGGGCTGTGGCCTAGGGGATATGGCATTGGACTTCAATATTGTAGTTTGTGTGTTTGATCTCCATACAAGGGTGGGCTGTGGCCTAGAGGATATGGCATTGGACTTTAATATCGTAGGTTGTGTGTTTGATCTCCATACTAGGTAGGCTGTGGCCTAGGGGATATGGCATTGGACTTCAATATCGTAGGTTGTGTGTTTGATCTCCATACTAGGGTGGGCTGTGGCCTAGGGGATATGGCATTGGACTTCAATATTGTAGGTTGTGTGTTTCATCTCCATACTAGGGTGGGCTGTGGCCTAGAGGATATGGCATTGGACTTTAATATCGTAGGTTGTGTGTTTCATCTCCATACTAGGTAGGCTGTGGCCTAGGGGATATGGCATTGGACTTCAATATCGTAGGTTGTGTGTTTGATCTCCATACTAGGGTGGGCTGTGGCCTAGGGGATATGGCATTGGACTTCAATATCGTAGGTTGTGTGTTTGATCTCCATACTAGGATGGGCTGTGGCCTAGGGGATATGGCATTTTACTTCAATATCGTAGGTTGTGTGTTTGATCTCCATACTAGAGTGGGCTGTGGCCGAGGGGATATGACATTGGACTTCAATATCGTAGGTTGTGTGTTTGATCTCCATACTAGGGTAGGCTGTGGCCTAGGGGATATGGCATTTTACTTCAATATCGTAGGTTGTGTGTTTGATCTCCATACTAGAGTGGGCTGTGGCCTAGGGGATATGACATTGGACTTCAATATCGTAGGTTGTGTGTTTGATCTCCATACTAGGGTGGGCTGTGGCCGAGGGGATATGGCATTGGACTTTAATATCGTAGGTTGTGTGTTTGATCTCCATACTAGGGTGGGCTGTGGCCTAGGGGATATGGCATTGGACTTTAATATCGTAGGTTGTGTGTTTGATCTCCATACTAGGGTGGGCTGTGGCCGAGGGGATATGGCATTGGACTTCAATATCGTAGGTTGTGTGTTTGATCTCCATAGTAGGATGGGCTTTGGCCTAGGGGATATGGCATTGTACTTCAATATCGTAGGTTGGGGAGTTCTACTTGATTAAGATAGACTAACTGATTTGGTATGCATGTTTATCTTGGCAAGACAAAGAACGCTATTTATTGTCAACATTTTCTGATGATTGTATATGTACCAGCATCTTCCTCACAACTGGGAGGTTTGAGTTGAACCCTTTCAACACCACAGGCTTGTATAGTGGTATTGGCAAAACGTCTCATCCATTCCAGTAGTGGTGAAAGGGTTAAATAGATAGTACCAATTTCCTACCTGCCTGATGCCAGCATGTATATGATAGGGATTGGGAATTTCTCCTTTTCAAAGATTACACTGTCTCATAAGTTGGAACTGGCGGACCTTTTATTTAAGGGTGACACTATAATATACACAGGTGATGGGAACAACTAATCTCATAGTCTGTTAATCATTGTATTAATATACTATATTATATATACTGTCATGTGATTTCTTTTCCCAGTCACCTGAATATTTGTATTTCTGAACGTGTTTGTGTTTTCCAGAGTCTTTAACCCTTAGAATGTTAGAAAAGAAAATTAGCGTCTGCTGTTGTCTGATATTTTGTCTTTTCGCAATAAAAAACATTGTTTGACAGCACTTCATGGAATTGGAAATGATTCTGAAGTGCTCTCAAACCATGTTTTTATTGAGAAATAATGCAAGATATAAAAGCATTGGAAATTATTAAGGGCAGAGTAACCATGTTTTTGTTGATAAAATTGGAAAACAAAAAGTAATCAGCAGACAACAACTGAATTTCATTCAGCATTATGAGGGTTAAAGTCAAAATCAAGCAGTTTCATTGGCCAAGCCTGTACATGTATAAAATGATCAAACGACTCAACGTTTAGCCTGATATATGTAGCTGTGACTGGATAAATGGAGCTTAATGTTTTTTCGACGTGTGTAGATCCAGATCAAACCGTGCTATGATCAGCAACTACACTGGTCACAAATCCCATAAGCCCCATTTATCCAGTCACAGATGAGTAAATTTTCAGAAACACCAACACTAAACTATAATCATGCACCCAGGTCTTGAAAACAAACAAGAGTCAGAACTTAGGCTCGACCAATCAAACTGTTGGATTTAACGCATAAGACTTGACCACATTTTAAGAAACATAATCATGTTGTCAGGTGAGGAATATAATATCTCTGATCCGTAATGAAGATATTGAAGAAGACGAGCCTCCCAATATTAAATTACCGGACACCGCTGAACTGATGGCTAATGACGCTGTATCTGCAATGGGAAGCCACGCTGTATCTCCAGTTGGCAATGACGTCAAGTCTCCTTTGGCAAATGATGCCGTGTCGACAATGGACAATGAAAATGAGTCTCTGATGGAAAATAACGCCATATCGACAATGGAAAATAACGCCACATTGACAATGGAAAATAACGCCATATCGACAAATGACGCCACGTCTCCAATGGAAAATGAAGCTGCCTCGGCAATGACAACTGCCTCAGCTGACTACAGTGACTCCGACAACGTCGTGGATTTTGATTGCTCCACTGGTGACCTAGACCTTGACAGCTGGCAAATGGACGTAAAGACTGCATTGCCAGGTAACGTAAGAGAATGGTTTTATTAAATGCGGCTGTGACTGGAGAAATGGGGCTTATGGGTTATCCGACCAGTGTAGATCCAGATCAGCCTGTGCATCCTCACAGTTTGATCATGATCTGCACTGTTTGCCAGTCCATCAATGAAACACCCGTCATGCTTCTAACAAGCACTATAGATCGTTATCAGGCTACAGGAGTGGGCATAACCAGGTAACAGTAAGAGAATGGTTTTATTAAATTGGGCTGTGACTGGAGAAATGGGGCTTATGGGATGTGTGGCTCATGTAGCTCCTGATCAAATAGCACCCTCCTGTAGCCTGATAATGATCTATATTGCTTGTTATTTGCTGGATGGGTGTTTGATTAATGGAATGGCGAACAGTGCAGATCCAGATCAGACTGTGCGGATGCACAGGCTGATCTGGATCTTCACTGGTCGCAAAACCCATAAGCCCCATTTCTCCAGTCACAGCCACAAATGAGTCAGAATCTGGAATTAATGCTCTCATCGTCATTTTTATACGCCTCTTGAAAAACGGAACAATTTATGTAATCACTTTGTACGTGTGGGCAGCGGGTGGGCACAGATTGTTTTTATTCTAAAACGAATTTGTTCGCAAAATACTGCCTTTTCAACTTTAATAGCCATTTTTGTCGCGCCTTCTTTAGCAGAAGCGCGACTATAGTCGTCGTATTTTCCGTCCTCGTCCGCGTCCGCGTCGTCATCCGCGTCGTCATCCGCGTCGTCATCCGCGTCGTCCGGTTTTTTTGTAAGGCAAATGCGTTAAAGTTATTGTTTTTTCACAATATCTCTTTAGCCCCTTGCCAGACATTGATAATATTTCACATCAATGTTTGTCTAGGGATGATGCTTCATTACGCACACCCCCACATCCAAATTTTGAAGGTCAAGGTCATTTATTTCCTAGTAATGTTCACCGGTTTTGTAACAGAAATGCGTTAAAGTTATTGTTTTTTCACGATATCTCTTACCCCTGCCAGACTTTGATAATATTCACATCATGTTTGTCTGATAGGGATATGCTTTCTACGCACACCCCCAGGCAATCCAAATTCTGAAGGTCAAGTCATTTATTTAACTTTGTAAATGTTCACCGCGGTTTGTAACAGAAATGCGTTTAAAGTTATTGTTTTTTCACAATATCTCTTAAACCCCTTGCCAGACTGTGTAATATTCACATCAATGTTTGTCATGGGATGAATGCTTCATTAACGCACAACTAACCCCCCTCACCCCCTCCACCCCACAACCAAATACTGGAAGGTCAAGGTCCATTATTTACTTGTAATGTTCACGACGGGTTTTGCAACAGAAATCGTTAAAGATATAGTTTTTTTTTCACAATATCTCTTAACCCATTGCCAGACTTTTTGATAATATTTCACATCAATGTTTGTCAGGGATGATGCTTCTATTAATACGCACGCCCCCACATCCAAATTATCAAGGTCAATGTCATTTATTTACTTGTATTATTATATGACTAAGTATTTCAGTCATTCTCATTGGCCGAAACACCACCACGTGATTATAAACAAATTTAATGTACACCTCTGAACTGTTTGTTTACACGAATAAGCACTCTCGGACCGCGAGACCGGTCCGAGATGTGTTTATTCATGTAAACAAACCTATTGTTCACCTCCTTAGAGCGCATGCGTAAATCTAACACATTTTGAAAAAAATATTTTAAAATTTGAAAAACATTTTTATTTAAATAATTATTGAAAATTGTGTGAAACCAAATAAAAGTGAAGACATTTTTTTTCGGCCTGATATTTTGAAAAAGATATTTTAAAATTTAAAATATTTTTTTTTTAAATAATTGTTGAAAATTGTGTGAAACCAAAAAGAAAGTGAACTATTTAAGACACCCTATTAAAGACAAGTTATCCATATACTCAGTATATATATACAACAATCTGTCATACTTTTATTACGAATAAAATATAAACTGACACCCAGTAGTATAGAGAGAGTCACTTCGTTACCGTTTTGCATCCTGGACATTATAAGTAGAAAGGATAAGACCAACGGTATAAAAATATTTGAAAAGATATGAATATAATAAAATAGATCCCAACGGGTTGTGCGAAAATTTAAATATTTTCTATTAAAGATAAAAAATATTTAAATTATATATACCAATATATAAAATGTTATCTGAAAAGAGAAAAATGACAACAGTTACAAAAACCCCTGCAATACCCCACACACTGATTGGTGGAGATAGTCAGGGTGAAAATAAAATCACACAACTCAGAAAGGAGTTGACTGAAATGGGGATAGTATTTTCACTCAGATTAAGAGAAAGGGGGCTTACCAGACTAATTAATGAAGAAAAAAATAACGAATATATGAAACGTTTTACGAGGGCATACAAAAGGGGCGCTTTTAAAGGGATAGAAACCAAATCTGAAGAATATGTAAACAAATTAATTCAACGACTTGATGATGAGGCTAAAATGAGTATAAAAAGTAGAAATATTACTACAAAAAAAGCAGAAAAGAGAACACCGAAAACCGAATTACTTAAAAAAATAATACTCGAAGGAGAGAATATTTTAGAAGACTACAAACACCACGAAAAAAAGATAGAAAAAGGTCGCAGAACCACCACAATATCGCTGGGTGAGACATTCAAAAAAATAATACAGAAGGGTGGATAAAAGAGTTAGAACCTCTGCTGCACGGGAGTTTTTATCTCAGATACTCATTTTATTACACATTGCAACACATAGAGGAAAATGATTCAAAGGGAAACCCGAGAAAGCTAAATTTTTTCACAAACTTTCAAGGAAGTCCCTGGTTTAGACGCTATGATGAGGTTAAAAAATGGTTATTCGCACAAGAAGAAGAACGATTAAATGTAGATAAAATAAAGCGTCCGAATACAAAGTGGACCTTTGTTAGATGGGGTAGTACATCTATAAAAATAATATATTCCACAAAAATAAAAGATGTTGAAATGACAACCAAAAATGTAGCAGGAGGAAAACTGCCGGAATGGTTGCGATACAAGAAGGGTATAAAACCGTTAGATTACATTTGGCGACGAACTCTGTTTATTCAGGTGTTTAGCCCTACACTCTAACGATAAATTACGCGTAGATAGATCCATGAAAAGCACACTGAATCACAAAGTTAAATATTTTAAATTTTGTGGATAAAAAATAAACCAGAGGGTTCAATACCATTCGAAGATTTGAAAAAAGTAGAAAAGTGTTTTAAAATAGGAATAGACGCGTACGAACCGACAGAAGATGGAACATGGTTTTTAAAGAAACGTAGCAGCGCACTATGAAGAGATAGGAACAAAAAAGATGACTAGGGTATATAATGATCACGCATTTCTTATTACAGATATGGATAAAGCCTGCCAAATTTACTGTTGTACAGAATGTGATCAAAGGTTTACAAAGGCCTGTACCTTCTCCGACATACAAACACCTGTAGTAAAGGAATAACCAAAATTATTTGTGAAGGAAAAAAAATAGATAGACCGATGTCCGCCTTTGAAAAAGCATTTTACCCAAAACCAAAATGTAGTAGAAAATCAATACAATGGATAAATTCTTTTACTGGTCCACACATTCATACTGCCGTTTGTGGACATGGAGGGGAACGGTGAGTAGTTGGAAAAATCCCGTTGATGATTTTGCGGAGAAACAAATACAATATACCAGTTTCACGGATGTTACTGGCACGGTTGTCCTAAACACTGTAGAGATAAAGAGAGGGTTGAAAAAGAATACGAAAAAAACTTTAAAAGCCGACGAAAAACTCAGAAAGCGGTTTAATTTAAATGTTATTTGGGAACACGACTATAAAGCACCAGAAGCCAAGGAGTTTCCCAACCCACCTACTGTTATTTACCCATATCAGATAGTATTCGATTTTGAGTCATATTTAGATAAAACGGAGAAACCAATCCACATATAGATTTAGAGATTTTAAACACCCACGTTCCAATCAGTGTGAGTATTGGTGATACACTTTCTAACAGAATAACACACATATGTGAAAAAGATCCAGCCAAATTGGATAATTTGTTTTATGAAGATTTAGAAAAAAGAGCGGAAGAAATTGGTGAAAATGGTGGGTGAAAACCCTATATATGGGTATCCGTCAGATTTTGATAATCTTTCATACAAACAACAAAAAGAGGTTACAAGATGGATCACCCAAGTTCCAGTTCTCGGATTCAACTCAAGCAAATACGATCTAATCTAATAAAAAATCAATTGGTTGAAATATTAGCAGATAAAACAAAGAAAGTTTTAGTGGGTAAAAAATCAAATCAAACATTATTTATATTCATGCCCAAGCTTCGCTTTCTAGATGTAAAATTATATCTTTCCCCAGGTGTTGATTACGCTAGATGGGTTAGCGCATATGGATGTAAAGACGAAAAATCTTTCTTTCCATACGAATGGTTCGACACACCAGATAAATTATCGTACGAGGGTTTACCTGAATTTAAATTCTGGACGAATAAACTTGCCCCAACAAAAACCATCACTGAGAAGGAGCTAGAAGAGTGCAACGCCATATACAAAAAGCGCGGAATGAAAACTTTTAAAGATTGGTTAAAATATTATAACGACTTGGACGTAGGACCGTTTCTAGAAGCGGCAAGAAAAATGTCTCAATTTTACGAAACAAAAGGTATAGACATGTTTAAAGATGCCGTTACCCTTCCCGGTGTAGCTTTCCAATACATTCTTCGAGGAACTATAAAAAACTACGTAACACCTTATATTACCAAAGAGAATAAAATAGCGGACGCGATCTGCCCACCGCTGTTTGCACCCATGAAGAAGTATACGAAATAATGAAACAAGCGCTCGTTGGTGGACCATCAATTGTATTTTCAAGATTAATGGCAGGAGGTATTTCTAGAATTAGATCAACCCCAGACGGAAATGGAAAAAAATGCGACTCTATATTAGGATTTGACGCAAACGCTTTGTATTTATCCACACTTGCAAAAACAATGCCATGTGGAGAGGGAAGGGTTATAAAATCAGAACACCCATTTTCGAACAAAAGAATTAAATTTTCAAATTTTACAAGACAGGTTTTAACGGATAAGTGGTTTGGGTTTGCCGAAGTGGATATAATAGTTCCCCACAACTTAAAACAAAAGTTTTCTGAAATGTCACCATATTCATAAATAGGATTGTGGAGGAAAATGAAGTTCCACAACATATTGTTAGATTATTTGAAACAAAAAGGTCGCTGTAGAGGAGATGGAAAGAAGCTGGTTGGTGCAATGTCCGCTAAAAAAAAGAGTTTTATTATTTACCCCACTTTTAAAATGGTATTTAACCCATGGGTTGAAAATAATTGCCATTCACACAATAATAAACTACAATCCCGGAAAACCATTTGAGTGGTTTGCAAAAGAAGTTACATCCGCAAGACGAACTGGCGATGTTGACAGCTCCAAATCCGCAATTGCAGATATTATGAAATTATTAGGAAATTCTTGCTGTGGAAAAATGATAGAATCACCAGAAACACATCTAAACACAACATATACAAAAGACGAAAAATGTGTGGATGCGGCACTACGATCTGCGTATTTTAACGATTTAGAAGAAATTGGAGATGCGTACGAAATATCCTCCAGGCGTACAACCTCCCTGATGAATCGTCCATTTCACTGTGGAATTGCTGTATATCAATATGCAAAACTAAGAATGTTACAATTTTATTATGACTTTTTAGATAAATACATTGATCGAGCGGATTTTGAACTGATTCAAATGGATACAGATAGTTTATATATGGGTGTCAGTGGTCCTCTGGATAACATAATAAAACCGGAAATGCTCGAAGATTTTAACGAACATAAAAAAGAATGGTTGGCGTGGGATAAATGGAGCAATAGAGAGCCTGGACTTTTCAAACTAGAATATCAAGGTGATCGTGCTATAGCCCTATCCAGTAAGTGCTATATTGTTCAGAAAAAAGATACCGAAGAAGTCAAACATTCTGCAAAAGGACTTTCTGCAAGACAAAATAAACTTACATGGGACAGATTCTACGCCGCACTGAATCACGACGGAATAGATAGAGGTATGAATAGAGGATTCAGAATGAAAAACGGAACCATGAAAACCTACACGCAGAAAAAATTAGGACTTTCTGCATATTACGATAAACGAAGAGTTTTACTGGATGGGATACATACAGAACCTCTATAACTAATAATTTTAACCAAAATTAAAATTATAATCTATATGTTTCTTCCTCAGTAATTATTTCCTCTTCCTCCCTAAGTTTATCTGTTAGTTTATTAACTCGGATTTGTTGTTCTGGTGTGAGATTTTTTAAATCCAACTCAAAAACAGCTTTAATTTCCTCACAAAGATCATATATTGATTTGCATTATTCTTTTGTTCTTGCAACCGCTTTACATCGCACGGCAATTTTTCCATTATTTTAATTATATAATACTTATAAACAGAAAATAAAATTTATAATTAATTATAAATTACTTATTAACAAGTTACAGGTATTAATACCTTCTTTCTCGGTCTTCCAACAGGGTTTACATCAGGGTTTTTTAGAATATTATTTCCCTCTTTTTTCAAACTTTCAACTCTATCAATAAAAGTTTTCATTGTTATTACAGTATCCCATATTTCCTTTTGTCGCTTTACACAAATGTGATACTTTTTTCTAGTTTGTTGTGCAGTAACAATATTCCGTGCTAGAATAATATTTACTACATCATCATCTGAAAGTTTAGTCTTTGTCATAATTTTAAATAAATATATATATATACACGTGTAGTTATTGTTTAACAGAAAATAAAAAACATATTTATTTAAAACATGATAGTTAACAACATCAAGGGTTTTACAACCTATAACACCAATATGAAAAGTGAGCCAGAACCACCATGCTACTGGTAGTTGAAAACCAGTACAGATTTGCCACCAATATGAAAAGTGAGCCAGAACCACTACTAATTTAATTTATTTAAAATATTATATATTCTTTATTGTTATTATTATTTTTAATTTCTTTTAAATCTTTTAACTCATTAAATACTCTTTTGTTCTTTTTATGTTTGTTAGATGATTTATTACTTTTTATAACTTTATTAAAATTATCTCCACCCCTAGCCAGCTGTTTTGCATTCGTTATCCACGAATCGTTTTCCAACTCAGCGTTTTCCCACAACTTATTAAGACGTGCACTACCTATTTTATACTTCTTTTAATATGATCCGCGGACACCTTTCCACGAGATAAAACAATTTCCTCAATACTTTTATTAGATAAGTATGACTTCGGCATAATTTGTTTAAAATTAAAATTAGTTATAATAAGTAATATATAAATTATAAATATGCTCAAAATGCTTAAAATAATTTCAAATTAAAAATCAAAATCAGACCAACCTAAATCGATACGTTCTTGAGCGTACGCTTCATCAAATCCAGCATCTATATATTGTTGAACCACCTCATTATAATACCTTTCCTTGAATTACCAAACCATGCTCTTCTTCTTCTTCTTCTTCTTCTTTTAACTTCTTTATTGAAATATATTTGTCCTTAATAATGATTTTATCAGCTTGTTTTCTAATTTTATTAACTTGTTCTGGATTTATCTTTTCACTAGTTGAACACACCTTTGACATAGTTATAATAGATATATAATAGATATATAATAGATATTCAAAACGATAAATAGTTGATTAAAAATTAGAATGGACAAAGTAATTTTATGGGAAATGGAGTTTTTAAAAGGGTTTGTTGGAGAATATTTTCCTTATTTTAAAATGAAAGAATTATTTAAAATAGAGTACATGAAATATCAGCGCAAACCTATTACGCACTGATAAAAGAGTTGCATTTTCAATATTCTATAGAAAATTATCTAGGTGTTTTAAGAAACAACTTAGAGAAATTAGGGGTTTAAACAGAATTAATAAGAATTAGTTGAAGAGAATGCAGCAAATTTTATAAAACTATTTCAAATAAAAGACTCATTTACTGATATGGATTTCTATCAAGAAACGGAAGAATTAAGTGAGTTATTTGAGCCAATTCCAAGTAGTGGTTATTGGTAATTGTTGAGCAATGCTGAGTAATTATTGAGCAATTGTTGAGCAATGCTGAGTAATTGTTGAGCAAGTGCTGAGTAATTGCTGAGCATTATTTACTAGTTGCCCAGCATTGAGCATTATTTGCTCGTAATTTGTTTAAAATGCCCAAAATACTCGAAATTTCCAGAATTCCCAGAAGAATATAAATAAAAAAATTAAAACCAACATTTAAAAAAATAAATCCCAAATTTAAAAAAAATCCTTGTTTGTACAAGTATATATAATTCCAATACTAAGTGTACATATAGAGTACCTTTTTTGTATAGGATTTTTTTTAAATTTGGGATTTATTTTTTTAAAATGTTGGTTTTAATTTTTTATTTATACTTCTGGGAATTCTGGAAATTTCGAGTATTTTGGGCATTTTAAACAAATTACGAGCAAATAATGCTCAATGCTGGGCAACTAGTAAATAATGCTCAGCAATTACTCAGCACTTGCTCAACAATTACTCAGCATTGCTCAACAATTGCACAATAACTAGATTGTCAATTACCACTATTGGAATTGGCTCAAATAACTCACTTAATTCTTCCGTTTCTTGATAGAAATCCATATCAGTAAATGAGTCTTTTATTTGAAATAGTTTTATAAAATTTGCTGCATTCTCTTCAACTAATTCTTTATTAATTCTGTTTAAACCCCTAATTTCTCTAAGTTGTTTCTTAAAACACCTAGATAATTTTCTATAGAATATTGAAAATGCAACTCTTTTATCAGTGCGTAATAGGTTGCGCTGATATTTCATGTACTCTATTTTAAATAATTCTTTCATTTTAAAATAAGGAAAATATTCTCCAACAAACCCTTTTAAAAACTCCATTTCCATAAAATTACTTTGTCCATTCTAATTTTTAATAATCAACTATTTATCGTTTTGAATATCTATTATATATCTATTATATATCTATTATAACTATGTCAAAGGTGTGTTCAACTAGTGAAAAGATAAATCCAGAACAAGTTAATAAAATTAGAAAACAAGCTGATAAAATCATTATTAAGGACAAATATATTTCAATAAAGAAGTTAAAAGAAGAAGAAGAAGAAGAAGAAGAGCATGGTTTGGTAATTCAAGGAAATTATAATGAGGTGGTTCAACAATATATAGATGCTGGATTTGATGAAGCGTACGCTCAAGAACGTATCGATTTAGGTTGGTCTGATTTTGATTTTTAATTTGAAATTATTTTAAGCATTTTGAGCATATTTATAATTTATATAAATTACTTATTATAACTAATTTTAAACAAATTATGCCGAAGTCATACTTATCTAATAAAAGTATTGAGGAAATTGTTTTATCTCGTGGAAAGGTGTCCGCGGATCATATTAAAAAGAAGTATAAAATAGGTAGTGCACGTCTTAATAAGTTGTGGGAAAACGCTGAGTTGGAAACGATTTCGTGGATAACGAATGCAAAACAGCTGGCTAGGGGTGGAGATAATTTTAATAAAGTTATAAAAAGTAATAAATCATCTCAACAAACATAAAAAGAACAAAAGAGTATTTAATGAGTTAAAAGATTTAAAAGAAATTAAAAATAATAATAATAACAATAAAGAATATATAATATTTTAAATAAATTAAATTAGTAGTGGTTCTGGCTCACTTTTCATATTGGTGGCAAATCTGTACTGGTTTTCAACTACCAGTAGCATGGTGGTTCTGGCTCACTTTTCATATTGGTGTTATAGGTTGTAAAACCCTTGATGTTGTTAACTATCATGTTTTAAATAAATATGTTTTTATTTTCTGTTAAACAATAACTACACGTGTATATATAATTATAATTTTATTTAAAATTATGACAAAGACTAAACTTTCAGATGATGATGTAGTAAATATTATTCTAGCACGGAATATTGTTACTGCACAACAAACTAGAAAAAAGTATCACATTTGTGTAAAGCGACAAAAGGAAATATGGGATACTGTAATAACAATGAAAACTTTTATTGATAGAGTTGAAAGTTTGAAAAAAGAGGGAAATAATATTCTAAAAAACCCTGATGTAAACCCTGTTGGAAGACCGAGAAAGAAGGTATTAATACCTGTAACCTTGTTAATAAGTAATTTATAATTAATTATAAATTTTCTTTTTTTTATGTTGAAAAATAAGTTATATAAATTAAAATAATGGAAAAATTGCCGTGCGATGTAAAGCGGTTGCAAGAACAAAAGATAATGCAAATCAATATTATGATCTTTGTGAGGAAATTAAAGCTGTTTTGAGTTGGATTTAAAAAATCTCACACCAACAACAAATCCGAGTTAATAAACTAACAGATAAACTTAGGGAGGAAGAGGAAATAATTACTGAGGAAGAAACATATAGATTATAATTTTAATTTTGGAAAATTATTAGTTATAGAGGTTCTGTAGTATCCCATCCAGTAAAACTCTTCGTTTATCGTAATATGCAGAAAGTCCTAATTTTTTCTGCGTGTAGGTTTTCATGGTTCCGTTTTTCATTCTGAATCCTCTATTCATACCTCTATCTATTCCGTCGTGATTCAGTGCGGCGTAGAATCTGTCCCATGTAAGTTTATTTTGTCTTGCAGAAAGTCCTTTTTGCAGAATGTTTGACTTCTTCGGTATCTTTTTTCTGAACAATATAGCACTTACTGGATAGGGCTATAGCACGATCACCTTGATATTCTAGTTTGAAAGTCCAGGCTCTCTATTGCTCCATTTATCCCACGCCAACCATTCTTTTTTATGTTCGTTAAAATCTTCGAGCATTTCCGGTTTTATTATGTTATCCAGAGGACCACTGACACCCATATATAAACTATCTGTATCCATTTGAATCAGTTCAAAATCCGCTCGATCAATGTATTTATCTAAAAAGTCATAATAAAATTGTAACATTCTTAGTTTTGCATATTGATATACAGCAATTCCACAGTGAAATGGACGATTCATCAGGGAGGTTGTACGCCTGGAGGATATTTCGTACGCATCTCCAATTTCTTCTAAATCGTTAAAATACGCAGATCGTAGTGCCGCATCCACACATTTTTCGTCTTTTGTATATGTTGTGTTTAGATGTGTTTCTGGTGATTCTATCATTTTTCCACAGCAAGAATTTCCTAATAATTTCATAATATCTGCAATTGCGGATTTGGAGCTGTCAACATCGCCAGTTCGTCTTGCGGATGTAACTTCTTTTGCAAACCACTCAAATGGTTTTCCGGATTGTAGTTTATTATTGTGTGAATGGCAATTATTTTTCAACCCATGGGTTAAATACCATTTTAAAAGTGGGGTAAATAATAAAACTTTTTTAGCGGACATTGCACCAACCAGCTTCTTTCCATCTCCTCTACAGCGACCTGTTTTCTTTCAAATAATCTAACATATTGTGGAACTTCATTTTCCTCCACAATCCTATTTATGAATAATGGTGACATTTCAGAAAACTTTTGTTTTAAGTTGTGGGGAACTATTATATCCACTTCGGCAAACCCAAACCACTTATCCGTTAAAACCTGTCTTGTAAAATTTGTAATTCTTTTGTTCGAAAATGGGTGTTCTGATTTTATAACCCTTCCCTCTCCACATGGCATTGTTTTTGCAAGTGTGGATAAATACAAAGCGTTTGCGTCAAATCCTAATATAGAGTCGCATTTTTTTCCATTTCCGTCTGGGGTTGATCTAATTCTAGAAATACCTCCTGCCATTAATCTTGAAAATACAATTGATGGTCCACCAACGAGCGCTTGTTTCATTATTTCGTATACTTCTTCAGTGGGTGCAAACAGCGGTGGGCAGATCGCGTCCGCTATTTTATTCTCTTTGGTAATATAAGGTGTTACGTAGTTTTTTATAGTTCCTCGAAGAATGTATTGGAAAGCTACACCGGGAAGGGTAACGGCATCTTTAAACATGTCTATACCTTTTGTTTCGTAAAATTGAGACATTTTTCTTGCCGCTTCTAGAAACGGTCCTACGTCCAAGTCGTTATAATATTTTAACCAATCTTTAAAAGTTTTCATTCCGCGCTTTTTGTATATGGCGTTGCACTCTTCTAGCTCCTTCTCAGTGATGGTTTTTGTTGGGGCAAGTTTATTCGTCCAGAATTTAAATTCAGGTAAACCCTCGTACGATATAATTTATCTGGTGTGTCGAACCATTCGTATGGAAAGAAAGATTTTTCGTCTTTACATCCATATGCGCTAACCCATCTAGCGTAATCAACACCTGGGGAAAGATATAATTTTTACATCTAGAAAGCGAAGCTTGGGCATGAATATAAATAATGTTTGATTTGATTTTTACCCACTAAAACTTTCTTTGTTTTATCTGCTAATATTTCAACCAATTGATTTTTTATTAGATTTAGATCGTATTTGCTTGAGTTGAATCCGAGAACTGGAACTTGGGTGATCCATCTTGTAACCTCTTTTTGTTGTTTGTATGAAAGATTATCAAAATCTGACGGATACCCATATATAGGGTTTTCACCCACCTTTTCACCAATTTCTTCCGCTCTTTTTTTCTAAATCTTCATAAAACAAATTAACCAATTTGGCTGGATCTTTTTCACATATGTGTGTTATTACTGTTAGAAAGTGTATCACCAATACTCACACTGATTGGAACGTGGGTGTTTAAAATCTCTAAATCTATATGTGGATTGGTTTCTCCGGTTTTTATCTAAATATGACTCAAAATCGAATACTATCTGATATGGGTAAATAACAGTAGGTGGGTTGGGAAACTCCTTGGCTTCTGGTGCTTTATAGTCGTGTTCCCAAATAACATTTAAATTAAACCGCTTTCTGAGTTTTTCGTCGGCTTTTAAAGTTTTTTCGTATTCTTTTTCAACCCTCTCTTTATCTCTACAGTGTTTAGGACAACCGTGCCAGTAACATCCGTGAAACTGGTATATTGTATTTGTTTCTCCGCAAAATCCATCAACCGGGATTTTTCCAACTACTCGTTCCCCTCCATGTCCACAAACGGCAGTATGAATGTGTGGACCAGTAAAAGAATTTATCCATTGTATTGATTTTCTACTACATTTTGGTTTGGGTAAAATGCTTTTTCAAAGGCGGACATCGGTCTATCTATTTTTTTCCTTCACAAATAATTTTTTGGTTATTCCTTTACTACAGGTGTTTGTATGTCGGAGAAGGTTACAGGCCTTTGTAAACCTTTGATCACATTCTGTACAACAGTAAATTTGGCAGGCTTTATCCATATCTGTAATAAGAAATGCGTGATCTTATTATACCCCTATTGTCATCTTTTTTGTTCCTATCTCTTCATAGTGCGCTGCTACGTTTCTTAAAAACCATGTTCCATCTTCTGTCGGTTCGTACGCGTCTATTCCTATTTTAAAACACTTTTCTACTTTTTTCAAATCTTCGAATGGTATTGAACCCTCTGGTTTATTTTTTCCACAAAATTTAATATTTAACTTTGTGATTCAGTGTGCTTTTCATGGATCTATCTACGCGTAATTTATCGTTAGAGTGTAGGGCTAAACACCTGAATAAACAGAGTTCGTCGCCAAATGTATCTAACGGTTTTATACCCTTCTTGTATCGCAACCATTCCGGCAGTTTTCCTCCTGCTACATTTTTGGTTGTCATTTCAACATCTTTTATTTTTGTGGAATATATTATATGATACTACCCCATCTAACAAATGGTCCACTTTGTATTCGGACGCTTTATTTTATCTACATTTAATCGTTCTTCTTCTTGTGCGAATAACCATTTTTTTAACCTCATCATAGCGTCTAAACCAGGACTTCCTTGAAAGTTTGTGAAAAAATTTAGCTTTCTCGGGTTTCCCTTTGAATCATTTTCCTCTATGTGTTGCAAGTGTAATAAAATGAGTATCTGAGATAAAAACTCCCGTGCAGCAGAGGTTCTAACTCTTTTATCCACCCTTCTGTATTATTTTTTTGAAGTCGTCTACCCAGCGATATTGTGGTGGTTCTGCGACCTTTTTCTATCTTTTTTTCGTGGTGTTTGTAGTCTTCTAAAATATTCTCTCCTTCGAGTATATTTTTTTAAGTAATTCGGTTTTCGGTGTTCTCTTTTCTGCTTTTTTTGTAGTAATATTTCTACTTTTTATACTCATTTTAGCCTCATCATCAAGTCGTTGAATTAATTTGTTTACATATTCTTCAGATTTGGTTTCTATCCCTTTAAAAGCGCCCCTTTTGTATGCCTCGTAAAACGTTTCATATATTCGTTATTTTTTTCTTCATTAATTAGTCTGGTAAGCCCCCTTTCTCTTAATCTGAGTGAAAATACTATCCCCATTTCAGTCAACTCCTTTCAGTTGTGTGTATTTTATTTTCACCCTGACTATCTCCACCAATCAGTGTGTGGGGTATTGCAGGGGTTTTTGTAACTGTTGTCATTTTTCTCTTTTCAGATAACATATATTGGTATATATAATTTAAATATTTTTTATCTTTAATAGAAAATATTTAAATTTTCGCACAACCCGTTGGGATCTATTTTATTATATTCATATCTTTTCAAATATTTTTATACCGTTGGTCTTATCCTTTCTACTTATAATGTCCAGGATGCAAAACGGTAACGAAGTGACTCTCTCTATACTACTCACCCTATTAAAGATAAGAAATCTATAAGTTATACTCAGTATTTTACAGCAATCTGTCACAAATATAAACTGACACCCTATTAAAGACAAGTTATCCATAAGTTATACTAAGTATATTACAACAATCTGTCATATATTTATTACGAATAAATATAAACTTACACCCTATTGAAGATAAAAAATCTATTGGTTATACTCAGTATAATGCCTACCATAAAGCAAATGAGAGAGCAAGCTAAGAGTTGGGGAATTTCCCTAAGAGGTTTGAGACTCAAGAAAGATATAGCAGATAGGATAAGTGACGCGCGAGCCGTCGTGTACGAGGAGAGGCTGCGGCGTGCGGTTTTGACCGGACGACTGCCCGCCGACCAAGAAAAACGCTCCGAGAAATTGGAGAACGAGACAACGGCCAGTCTGTGCGCCACCGCTTACGCGCAGCGTGTAAAAGAAGATCCCAGCGCACGTAGAAACCCCTATACAAGGCGTACTACAATAAGATTTATCAAGGGTTGGTGGGGGGACCTCCCAAGAAGAGGAGAGATATCGCCAGAGCTTTGGTGGAGGAGGGTCCCAGGATTCTCGCCGAAGAAGCCGAAGTTAGGGAAACTGTTGATAGGGGTAGGAGGAAGATAGTATGGACTTTCGAGAGGGGGTAGACGGGGAGATCGCTAATCGCATAATGAATAAAATTCGCCCAGAGATGACCACGGCATGTTATCTGAGGTATTCGTGCTCGTATCGTATTAGGAACATAGAGACCGACGCTACTATGATCTATCACAAACAATCAAAGGGCATCAGGGATAAACGAGATCGCCAAAGCCGAGAGTTGGATATCCGATAGAGAGAAAGGTCGAATGGACATTGACAAAGTCGATAGACCAAACACAAAATGGACCTTCGTTCATTGGATATCGGTCGAGGTGAAGATGATCATCGACGCGCAACAACTTCTCATGGGAGCGGGAAAACTCCCAGACTGGTTAAGACAGAAAAATGGGAATGTATTCCGTCGACACGTACGACGACTACTTGTGTCTGTTTAGGTGCATAGCCATCCAACGTGGAGGGAGACCCGACGGGTGTTGTAGGAAGGCACGAGCTCTGGCTCGCGAATACCTCGGGCACGATAACGGACCGGGTGTAGTAAGGGAATCCCCCTGGACGATATTAAGAAGGTCGAAAGAGCATTTCAAGATGGGCATTCTCGCGTTTACGAGCCCACCGCCGACGGAGTGTGGTACCTCATGAAGGTTCCGGCAAATTACGACGTGGTTGGGGGGAAGACAATGACGATAGGAATGTTTGGAGGTCACTCGTTCCTCATAACGAATCTCCGCAAGATGACGAACGAGTACGGGTGCACCGGATGTCAACAACGGTTCACAAAGTCGTGTAACATGCACAGGCGGCACGCGACCAACCTGCAATGGGTGGGAAGACTGTCGTGGTGACATGTCCAGGTAAGAGGGTAGAGAGACCACAGTCGGCCTACGAGAAGGCGTTCTATCCCAAGGGGTCAGCGAGTGTGAGGTCGATTCAATGGTTGAGCAGAGAAGAGGAGAGGGTGGGAAAGCACATACATCACGCCAACTGCGGTCACGGTGGTGAGAGGTGGGTGGCCGGTGATCCGGTCGACGGTTACTGTCACGAGACCGAGACCGTGTTTCAGTTTTCACGGATGCTACTGGCACTGGTGTCCGAGGCATTGCATGAGAGGTAACGCGAGATCGCTGTACAAGAGGACGAAAATTCAAGACGCCAAGATAAGGAAGGCGGGTTACGAGCTGGTGGTGATGTGGGAGTGCGAGTGGTTGAATGAGGTGAATACCTACTATCCACAATCGCCACGCGAGGAGGAGACGACTCTGTACCCCCACCAGATAGTCTACGACTTCGAGGCGTATCTCGACAAGTCAAAAACCACGCGACCCACCAAAGACCTGACCTTCGAGGTCGAGCACGTTCCTATATCGGTGTCGTTGTTGGGGGATACGATGCATGAAGGGATCACACACCTATACGAACGAGATCCCGACACGCTAGTCGAGAAGTTCGTGACTGAGCTGCAGATGAGAGGCAAGACAATCAGGGAGGGGGTTAGGAAGAAGTATCTGCCGGCCGACATAGATATGTTATCGAAGTCTCAGCAAGCAAAGATTATTTCTTGGATTGACCAAGTCCCGGTGGTGGGGTTCAACTGTAGCAGGTACGACCTGAACCTTATCAAGCAGTACTTTGTAGAGAAGTTGTCGGCCACCGTGAATAAGGTGATGGTTGGAAAGAGAGCCAGCACGACGATGTTTCTGTTTACCCCGGAGTTTAGATTTCTCGACATCATCCAGTATCTGGGACCCGGTACCACGTACGACCGTGGGTAAGGCGTACGACTGTAAAACGGTAAAAGTCTCACTTTCATACGAGTGGTTCGATAGCGCGGACAAGCTCGACCATCCGGGGCTGCCAGACTATCCCGAGTGGTACTCGAAAGTTGAAGGGTGATTGACCTTCTTGTCATTGTCCGAGTGGAAAGAGTGTAAGAAGGTATTCCGAGAAAAGGGGATGAAGACGTTCAAGGAATGGTTGCAACACTACAACGACTTGGATGTAGGACCGTTCCTAGAGGCTCTGACTAAAATGACGGAGTTCTACAAGGGAAGAGGCGTGGATATACTCAAGGATGCTGTGTCTCTGCCCGGTGTTTCCCTTCAGTACCTACTCCGCGGGTCGATCGATGGGAAGGCGGACACGCCCGAGCTGTGGTCACCGAAGTCTGAAACTTACGAGATGATGAAGCAGGGATTGGTCGGTGGTCCGTCCATAGTATTCTCCAGATACGCCGAGGCTGGAAGGTCGACGATCAGGGGTCAGGTGGGGAGTCGGGAGGAGAGATGTGCAAGGCGGTGCTGGGGTACGATGCCAATGCTCTATACCTATCTACTCTGTCGAAGGACATGCCGTGTGGTGAGGAGCAGATATGGACGTGTGACGACCCGGAAAGACAGTCGTATATAGACCGTTTCGTGAGGAAGGTCAGGAGTGAAAAGTGGTTCGGATTTGCGGAGTTGGATATAGAGGTCCCTGAAACGTTGAGAGACAAGTTCTCGGAAATGTCACCGCTGTTCGTTAATCGAGAAGTCGATGAGAACGAGGTTCCACAGCACATGAAGGACTACCTGGCCGGGACCGGGAGGAAAAGAGTCGAAGGACAGAGAAAGCTCATGGGGGCAATGTCCGCCAAGAAGATGATCATATACTCCCCGCTGCTAAAGTGGTATCTGGAGCACGGTCTGATCGTCAAGGCGGTGCATAGGGTGATAGACTACACGCGCGGCAAACCGTTTCAATGGTTCGTTAAAGAGGTCACCGCTGCTAGACGGACGGGGGACGTCGACAAGAGCAAGGCGGTGTTGGCGGAGATATTCAAACTGGTTGGCAACGCGTGTTGTGGCAAGCTGATAGAGGCGCAAGAGAGACACCTGAACACCACATATACGAAGGATGAGAAGACTGTCGATCGGGCACTGAGGTCGGCGTGGTTCGAAGACTTGGAGGAGATTGGGGAGGCTTACGAGATATCGAGCAGGAAGACTCGAGTGGTGATCAACAGACCGTTTCAGTGTGGCATAGCGTCTACCAGTTGGCCAAGCTCCGGATGCTGGAGTTCTACTACGATTTCTTGGACAAGTACGTGGATCGCGGAGATTTCGAACTGATACAGATGGACACTGACAGCATGTACTTCGCGCTGTCGGAGAAGACGCTGGCGGCGGTGGTGAGAAAGAATATGAAGAGAAAGTTTAATAAGGAGAAGACCGAGTGGTTGGCGTGGGACGTGTGGAGCAACAGAACTCCGGGACTGTTCAAGCTGGAATTCGAAGGGGATAGAGCCATCGCTCTGTGTAGCAAGTGTTACTACGTGAGCGGTGATGGAAAATCTAAGCACTCGGCCAAGGGGATGTCGAAGAGATCTAACGATCTGACTTGGGGGAGGTACAAGAGTGCTCTCGAAGGGGGTAGGGAAATTTACAGACGATCATAATTTTACACTTACTAACATTTTAGTCGTACGAAGTTTAGTAAAATGGGCCCCCGAGTGTCTAACAACCAACATTTCAACCAAGATGGAACGGTCATCTATTACAAATTATGGCGAATTGTAAATGTTTCGTCTGTAAGAATGCTTAAACAAATAATAATCCAGATGCCCGTAAGATAACTATGGTAATATTATACGAAATGGTCAAATCTTTATTCTAATTCACTCTATAAATATCACGCAATCTGATTGGCTGATGGTCATACATTACAGGTATATCATTGTTGATGAACGTTCGCAAATTATTTCAATATGTATTCCTACGCCAATACTAACCTAAAAACAACTAAAAGCCCTCGCCAGTCTCCTGGCTAAATTAGCAGGAAAGTTGGCTGCCGCGCTGCCTGGTTTGATAGGAGGTCTCCTACTATTCTTCGCCAGAGAGTTCCTAAAACCAAAGCGTAAATAATCCGATCGCCACGAGGGCGACGACGAGCGCTAATTTCTCCTCCTCGTGTGTTGTGCTTCCAATTTCAACATTGTTGATGATTGGTGTTTCAATATTGTTGATGGAACTCGATGGTGCATCCAATTTACGAATTGGGGGTACTGGGTTCGATTGTGTTGAGGGAGGTGTATCCATTTTGTGTTTTGGGGGTACTGGGTTCGATTGTGTTGAGGGATGTGTATCCATTTTGTGTTTTGGGGGTTTTGGGGGTTTTATGAAATCTTTTTCGAATTTATTTGAATTTACAACTCTGCGCCCGATCATGTTGGGGGTGCGCTTGATGATATCCGTGTTCACGTTACCGTTGTGACCGATTTTTTGATTGGCGGTGGCGATTACGATTTGATTATTGTAACCATCAACCGGGTCGTCTCGTAGTATCATATTGCTCGGCGCCATATAAAGACCTATTCCAAATACATAGTCCACTGGGGTGCTGGCAGTCTGCAAAACGTCTTGATAATTCTGGATCGCCTTCTCCAGGTCCACCTTAGCTGAGATGGCGTCCTCAACAAGTGCCAAGAACTGTTTTTGCGCGTCAAACGCCGTTCCGACTCCTATTATAGAACTGCGAGTTTGTTTTTGCGCACCTAGTATACCCCACACATATGTACGAATTGAATCATTAAGCCGACTAACACCGGCCTGAGTGCTTTTATCTAATATAAATGTACTCCATGCTATTCCAACTTTAGATGGTTGGTGTAGTGAAGCCGGATATGTTTGGTAGTAGGTTTTATCTGAAAATATATTAAGAAAAAAACTTGGTCTTTTATGTATTAGGAAACTTGACGTGTACCTCATAGTACTGCTATCGAATGTGCCATCAACAACTTTTACATCATTTCCAGCTTCTTCAAAAAAGGGGTCCCCCATTGAATCGTTCTTGGTGTAAACTTTTTGTTTCCAATCACGGTTTGGGTCCACACCAAATTTGTTGGCTATTTTCTCAAACGCTCTCCTATCATATGTGTTAGATGTAGGATTCCATGCAGCATCTTGTGGTAGTGGAACACGTAATTCTTTCAAAATCCTTCTAATAGTATAATAAACATGAAAGTTGTATAAGCTACTGCTCATCATGCTGTTACTTGGTTTTATGTGGTCTCCGAAAGATACACCACACCCAGTTGTGGCACACCACACAGCAAAATTTAGTTGGTTCTACCAGAACTGCATCGGAGTTGCCCGCCATCTGTTTACCCCATCCACCGTACTAATCTTGGTCACCCTATATTTCTCAAACATGTTAGTGAAATTTGTGTCGAAACCTAGGCCCAAACTGACTCTTATTTTAGGGTGCACAAGCTCACCAATGGTGTTCTTTTGAGCGTATACACCACCAACTTTATACTTTGCATTAGAATTAAAGCTAAATGCTTTGGTATCCATTGAAAGATATTATTATGTTTGCTACTATCACTAATGTTCAAAAAGGGAGTTGTGAACTTCAAAAATCAATCGACAACTGCTGCGGACAACGCCGGGTAGGCCTCAGATCAATCACCTTCACGGTCGGGTGGCAGAATGTGGGGAAGAGCGAAGGGTTTTACTATGTGAAGGATGGACAACAATTAGGTGTAAAGCTGCCTCACGGACTGTGGGGAATAAGACAGCTCAAAAGATTTGTCAACTCAGAGCTTGACGGTATAATCAACTCACAGTATCGAATGCTACCGGGCTCGCAACAATGACCATCAGCACTGATAATAAGGTATGGTCTCCCCGGGGTTGGGTATTCAACTCGGTTTTAGAGAGACATACTCCTCAAACAAAGGAGTGTTTACCCGGGTGAGTACGTCGGTGATAACCCGGTGGACTTCGCCTTCACAAAAACTCTCAGGGTGCACCTGGATCGGGTGAACACATCGTACAACACGGTAGACGGCACTCCCAGCACATTACTGAAAACCGTGCAAGCCAGCGACTGTTTCTATGGCGAGACTGTGACCTTAGACTTCCCACACCCCGAGATGAAAGTTTTGGAATCGGGACATATCCACGAATTTACGGTCTCTATTCTCGATGATCAAGCGAGAAAGTTGAAAAACGATTACCCGATTTCGGTAGTTCTCGAAATTTCCAATTGAGTATATGGTGCCCATATTATAATTAATTTTATTATGAGTATATACGTACCAGGTAGTTCTTCGATTGGGTGACAAATTCAAAGAATTTGGAACCGGCAGAAGGTGGATTTTCATCCCGACAGAGGGAGACTTTTTAACTACTGGAAAAACCAAGGCCCTGATCAATAAAACCATATCGAAGGTCACAAACGGGATTCACAGGAGTATATCAGATGTTAGAGTAGAAGTGCTGACGGCGACTGCACAAATTGAGAAAGATCAGGCGGCTTATAAGGTGTTGCGATCAGAGGACTCTCTCATCAGAGAAACGGAACTAAACGAACTAGGTAAAAAAATAACCAAATTTCGAAAAGAGAGCAGGTCGGATATTGATAAAGTCCGAGCAGACCGCCAGGCGGCCCTTACGTTGCGCTTAGAGGACTCTCTCATTAGAGATGCGGCATTTACCGAACTAGATAAAAAAATAACAAAATTTCGAAAAGAGGCCACGTCGGATATTGAGAAAGCCCGAGAAGACCACCAGGCGGACCTTACGGAGGTTTATGAGGTGTTGCGCTCAGAGGACTCTCTCGTCAGAGAAGCGGCGGTTGCCGAACTAGATAAAAAAATAACCAAATTTCGAAAAGAGACCCGGTCGGGTATTGATAAAGTCCGAGAAGACCACCAGTCGAACCTTGCGGAGGCCCTTGCGGAGGCTTATAATGCGTTGCGCTTAGAGGACTCTCTCAACAGAGAAGCTACACTTACTGAACTAGACGGGAAAATAGCCGAATTTCTGAAAGAGACCCGGTCGGGGGTTGAGGGGGTCCGAGAAGACCACAAGGAGGCCATTGCGGAGGCTTATGGGGCGTTGCGCTCAGAGGACTCTCTCAACAGAGAAGCGGCACTTACCGAACTAGACGGAAAGATAACCAAATTTCGAAAAGAGGCCCGGTTGGGGGTTGAGGGGGTACGAACGGGTATTGAGAAAGCCCGAGAAGACCACCAGGCGGACCTTACGGAGGTTTATAGGGTGTTGCGCTCAGAGGACTCTCTCATCAGAGAAGCGGCGGTGGGTGAACTAGATGGAAAAATAACCGAATTTCAAAAAGAGGCCCGGTCGGGTGTTGAGAAAGCCCTAAAAGGCCACCAGGCGACCATTACGGAGGCTTATGATGCGTTGCGCTTAGAGGACTCTCTCAGTAGAGAAGCGTCACTTACCGAACTAGACGGAAAGATAACCGAAGTTTCCGATAAACTGAAACATGATCGTATAGCCGCGACCAAAGCTCTTGAGGAGGCCTCTTATAATATTCGTACTGAGGCATATAACGCAAACAGTGCGCTTGCCGGAATAGTGCGAACAATGAAAACGCTAAAACGTGCCATAACAGTTTGGGCTGAGAAGCGGGGCCCATTGGTTGAGGGGCACTATGAATATTCGTTCGGTGCCAGAGCAAGTAATAAATGTGGGGGATACACTATGACAGCCGCGGGTGAAGTTATCCAAATGGCGGTCTGCTCGGTTAATGGTAGTGGTAAACCTGTGGGCGCGGTCGCGATAAATCTTGTAGTAGATGGGGAAGAACGGGGGTTGGAGTCACTAAAATCTCTGGAGATAGTTCGACGGTGGTTTCGTTCTCCGGTTATGATCGAATTAGACTTTCCAAAGGTAGTGTTATTAACTTTGTTACGAAATTCGGTGACCAAGAGAGTTCTTCCACTATTGTCTCGTTGTTAATTGAACTTATTTTGTAAATACTAATATATTGAAATAAATTTGTAAAATTTAAATATGAACGAATCAACGCTTCCAATTGTCAATACCACTCCATCAACACTGTGTACAATTAACGAAAGAAGTTCAGATTTTAGGTTGAATAATATCGTCGCTATGCAGGATATTTTAGTTAGAGAATATACAAATAGAAAAAGAAACGCTAAAAAATATAGGCGCGCGGTGAACATGGCTGAAGTATCTAGCACGGCTCTGGCGAGTGTTTCTGTGTTGTGTGGGGCGGGGACAGCTGCAACTATATCCACCATTATAACGGTTCCCGTAGCGGGGATTTTATGTGCGGTGTCGGCCGTTTCTGGGTTGTTGTGTATGGTAATTAGGGCTTCGGGTGGAAACAGGGCTGTACAAATTGATTTTTTAGCCACTTGTCCCGGACAAGTGACTTGACAAAAGTGACTTGCCCGGACTTGTCCCGGAAAATATAATTTTCAGGGCAAGTAATTTTGAAAAAGTGACTTGTCCTCGTAAGATTTCTTATACGAAACTGTCCCAAAACAAAAACTATTATCATAGTTGTTAAATATAATACAATTGAGCACTTGGCACATATACATATTATATTAAATATCTATAATAATAAACATTGTATAGTACATATTTATTCTTGTGGTCTTTTGTCACTGTGCCACCGCGGACATAACGTTGCGACAAGTGCATACTCAAAACACATTTATCGACAATAATAAAACATAAAAAAATTTTCCTAAAATAATGAGAATCGTCTCGCGTTTTCGCGATCTCGCCTTTCGCTTTTGAAAAATTCGGATTAGTTTTGCTCATGCATCATGTGCATGTGCGGCATGTTTGCAAAACGCGAGATTGTATATGATAGAATTTTGCGTTTTCGTCTCCAAAGCTGGAAAACGCGAGGTTGCCACATGTCCCTAATAGGACACGTACACATTGTCTTAGGAGACGATTCTCATGTGCTGCAAAAACATTTTTACGTTTTTATTAAGAAATAGAACACATGTGGACAAACATCTATATTTCTTGACAACTCGTGAAATGATACTCGTCTTAGGAGACGATTCTAATGTGCTGCCAATACACGTTTATTGAGCAAAAAAAAAACATATTTCGATACGTGTTATTGGTTAGGCTACTGCATCGCATCGTCGACCTATACACAAGATCGTGAAAACGCGAGACCAAATCGCGAGGCGAAAACGTGAGATTCTATTGTATTCATTCTCGCGTTTTCGCCTGGCTATCTCGTGTTTTCGAGACCGCGATGTCGCGTTTTCGCCTCGGCCTTTTCACAATGTCGCCTTCCGCTTTTGGAAATACGTTTGTTCAAGTCATTATGCAGGCCCGTAGCCTGGGGGGGGGGGGTCGGAGCGGTCGGACGACGCCCCCCCCCCCCACCCCCCCCACCCGCCCAGCCTCGAGGTCCAATTTTTCAGGATTAAAATCGGGTATGGAAGGTCACAGTTAGAAGCTCGGCTGTTGCGGAGAATGCAGGAAATTGCATTTCAGACCACCCACCTATATTTAAAATTTTCCCGGTGGGGGGGGGGGGTGCATGCCGCCGGACCCCCTAGATACCCCAGGCCCCTTGTGCCTTCGAAACGACCCCCCCCCCTTCAAACAGGTCTGGCTACGGGCCTGTAATATGTGTGTGTAGAATGCATGCGTGTTGAAATTGAGTTTTGCGCATACATTACATGTACGTACGTACGTAGAATGCAATTCGAACTAGCATGCTTTATATGCATGTACGCACTAGAACGCAAATCCAACACGCATGCTGTCTACACATGCATGGGCAAATCGTATTTCCAAAAGCGGAAGGCGAGATCGAGATCGCAAAAACGCGAGATTGTAACAAAAAAGAAATATGGCCGTACCCAATCCCCAATTAGCACATTTGTGACATATCATTTTCGGTCTAGCTGCACACCTGATGGTGTCGCTAATCCAGTTTCACGTGCAAAGTGTGACTGACCTTTAGAATTCTGTGGAAACAAACATACCAAAACCACGCTATGTAGTCGCTCATGTCATCGCATAGCCGATGAATTGATAATTACGCATTAGCTTGTGAATTTCACATTTGTTTGATTTTTTGATAAAACCAAGATTTGGCAACACATGAGAATCGTTTCCTAAGACGATTCTCAAATGTTGTCAAAATATGTTTTTGTAAAGAAATATCAATGTATTCGTGTTTTCTTTTCACATTTGTCCGATGTCTTAATAAAACATGTTTGGCAACACATGAGAATTGTTTCCTTAGACGATTCTAATATTTTGTAAAAGAATTGTCACATTTGTTTGATTTCTTAGACCGTACAAACAATTGACAAATTCAGAAATCCACAACTTAATTTGTGTTTCTGGAGTCGGGTTTCATATGATGGCGAGGAAATACGATCGATTACACACCGTGAAAATCTTGTTGGAACGTAAATGTCAATTGTCGCGTAGGCCATTTCAGTTTACCGCGCGTTACGTCAGCTGTTATTCTAAGTACGTATGGTCGCTCGTTAGGAGCATTTCTTTCCTTCGTTTATAACGTATGGGTTGTGGCCTAGGGCTTAGAACACCGACTTCCAATCTGGAGGTTGTGGGTTCAAACATCGCCTTGGGAATCAAACATACCTTCATAGTATGTCCATCCCATTCAATTTCACTTTTTTTCGTTTATATGCCGCGTAGAAACGATAATTTAAATTAAGAACCTTAAATTCCATTTCCACCCCGTGAAGGAACATACATTTATTTCTCTAAAGTTAGGTCTCTTGGCCTGTCGACGCAGTGAGACGAAAACGTTAACATACATAAAAAAAATCAATAACCATCGATCGCCGTAGAATATTTTCGCTAATTCGCTAATTCGCTAATTCGCTAATTACTTTCAAATTCGATTGAATTAATATAATCAGGGTCACTGTAGATTGCTATATCACATTGCGATACACAGGTACTGTGTAACACAGTAGCTGCGAATCGCCAGGACGCCCGCAGCGTTATCGATCGATAAAGTGGTCAGTTTTGGGATTAAGTTTATGACAGTCCGGTTCCAAAAAACGGGTTTGTGGCGGGACGTTCTAACAGAAAATAGTGACTTGCCCGGGACTAAATTCCAGCATAGAGGCACTTGCCCGAGATTAAAACCGACTTGTCCCGGGCGTCGGGCGTGCCAATTTGTACAGCCCTGGGTGGAAAACTCGAGAAAAAATGTAGAAAACATGATAGAATATCTGTTCTCGCCAGGTCGAAGAAAAATACCATCGACGTTATGGTGTCCAAAGCGTTGGCCGATAAGAAAATATCAAAATTTAGAGTTTGAATCCGTGGTGGAAGAAATGGGGAGATATGAACAATTAAAAAATGATATAAGAATCAAGGCGCGCGCCACCATGCCCAAAATTGAGTGTACTGATTGGGATAAATTTAGGGAAAAACTTGGAGATAAAGTCGGAAGAAATTAATATTTTTATTAAATAATTATATTGGTGCAGTAAACAATTTATTAATTAATTTTAGGAAAATTATAAACAAAAAAAAAAGTTGGGTCACACCGAGGCTCGAACCCGCGCCAGCAAAACCCTTCTGGGTCCACCCCGCTAAGCCACTCTCTTTCATTCATTCATTCTTTTCTGTTTGGCTTAGCGAGGTGTATAGCTACCAGTACTGCACACCCCCATCTCTCGGCTGATCTAGTAGTAATTAGTGTCGAAAGTCTAGGCAACCTTGGAAGTGTCAGCACGGGTGCACTGAGCGCTCATTTTTCGTCAAGGGGCGTCCCCAAGACAAAGTATTGTTGTTAATTTTACATATATTAAGCTAAAACCGTGTTGTGCAATACCAATATTTACTCTTTTTTTTTATTTGCTTTTTATATAATAAGTTCGTTTTTTATTTAATAATATAGGTTATAACGTTCTAAATTATTAAAAGTAAAATTAAAAAAATAAAAAACATGCCAACCAATCACAATGTAAGAAATACTTCCGGAATATCGATAGCGGGTTGTGTAATACACACCCACGTGTGTGTAGTATATATTACAGTGTGTTTATGTTTCATCCCGGAAGACGTAATCGTGTAATCTCTCTATAAAATGGACACTTAATATACGTGTAAGGTAGGACACATAATTTGCATGTTTATAACGCGTGTAAGTGAAACATTGTCGTCTGCTTGGTGTTGTGATTACAACATAAATTTATAAGTGATATCGTAGAAATGTACGTTCGTAAACGAATCGTTGGGTTTTAATAGTTTTATATAATACGCCTTAGTTTCATATCCGATACGCATTATCTGTCTTAATGTTCGTATTTGCCTCTTGTATTGTTGACATAATTGCCGGTATAATATTGTAAATGCAACGTTTTTGTCGGAGCGTAATAAATTACGCTGGTATTTCATATATTCGATATCGCCTAGTGTTCTCATTTTATAGAATTTATATACAGGATTATAACCCCCGTATTCTTCGTAAACTTCTTCAACACAGCCATTAAAAACTTTCAATTCCAATTGTATTGTATTATCCATTTTCTCTTTTATATTGGTACTTGTTTTTTCTGTTCAATTTTATAAAATTAGTTTGATAATGTTTTTTACAGTGTTTTAATGCTGTAGAAACACCGTGACTTATTAGATCGATTCTATCTTTCTAACTGACTTTCGATTTGAATTATTACTAAACAATAATACTTGCGAGCACGTAATCCCTTGTTAACCATTCGATGAGTAGCCTGAGTGCCACCACATGGTGGACATAGCAGTGACTCGGCTTTGGTCCCTACCCCACAATGTCGACATGGGCGAGGCGAAACGGAACCTCTTCGCATCCATGCACGGTGATGTTTGCAATATTCGTAAATACCGGTGCGAAAACATCTCTCGTGACTACCTGTCTTCAACCATGCACACTTAACTAGAACCATTATGTTGTATATATATACTGAGTATAACATCGGGATTTTTATCTCTAATAGGGTGTATCTTCTCATGTCATAAATATATGGTCTCGCGGTAGTAGTATATAAGTCATAATGATTACAAGTTTCGTGTGGAAGCCACCACACTACTAACCAAAACAAAGTGAACAATTTTTTTTTTCGGTTTTTTTTTCGGCCCTTTATTTTCAAAAAAAATATTTTAAAATTTAAAAAAAAATTGTTTTTAAATTATTATTGAAAACTGTTTGAAACCAAAACAAAGTGAACAATTTTTTTTTCGGCCCGATATTTTGAAAAAAAATATTTTAAAATTTAATTTTTTTTTTTTTTTTAAATAATTATTGAAAATTGTGTGAAACCAAAAGAAAGTGAACAATTTTCTTTTTCGGCCGGATATTTTGAAAAAAATATTGGCCAGAAATATTTTAATATGGGGCCATATAATAGTGTCATATAATAAAACAATTATTGTCTTTTGAGTCTGTGTACATGAGATTTACGGACCTTCGAAAAGTGATGTTCACCTCCGCCCTTCGGCGTCGGTGAACATCACTTTTTGAAGGTCCGTAAATCTCATGTACACCTCCTCAAAAGACAATAATTGTATAATGTTCACCGGTTTTGTAACAGAAATGCGTTAAAGTTATTGTTTTTTCACAATATCTCTAACCCCTGGCCAGACTTTGATAATATTTCACATCAATGTTTGTCTAGGGATGATGCTTCATTACGCACACCCCCACATCAAAATTCTCAAGGTCAAGGTCATTTATTTACTTGTAATGTTCACCGGTTTTGTAACAGAAATGCGTTAAAGTTATTGTTTTTTCACAATATCTCTTTAACCCATTACCAGACTTTGATAATATTTCACATCAATGTTTGTCTAGGGATGATGCTTCATTACGCAACACACACATCCAAATTCTCAAGGTCAAGGTCATTTATTTACTTGTAATGTTCACCGGTTTTGTAACAGAAATGCGTTAAAGTTATTGTTTTTTCACAATATCTCTTTAACCCATTGCCAGACTTTGATAATATTTCACATCAATGTTTGTCTAGGGATGATGCTTCATTACGCACACCCCCACATCCAAATTCTCAAGGTCAAGGTCATTTATTTACTTGTAATGTTCACGGTCAAATGCCTCGGCAGGCGCGACACCGCTTCTGTCTTACACATTCCTGCATACAATTCTGTATAGGGTAGAGTTTTTTCATCCACTCCTCCAACAGTTTTCTGTCGATCAACCCTTTTTGTGACTGGCAGCACTCTTGTTTCCTATTCTGTTTCATCACTTTCTAGGTATGAGACCCAATGCCTTTAATAACTCTAATTATTTGGACATCATTTATTTTAGTCTTTCTCACATTGATAGCTATCCACCCACTGTCATTTGGGTGACCTTGACCTTCACCTTGGTGACTTTAACATTTGTGTCAATAAGTTTGTACATACATGTACATGTATGTCCAAATGTTGATCCGGTTGTCAGATCCTTACCAAACTTCATCAATAGCTTCCTCACATTGATGATAAGACTTAACGTTGGAAACCATATATTCAGTATGGATTTTCTCAGAATAATGGTGTCCAAATGTTTAGTGTCATTATGGTAATATTTCAGCCTCTCATACCAGTAGTTCAAGCCTGCTCACACAAGGCAAGCAACGGCAGCAGACTCAGTCGGAGCTGGAAAACCAGTCACCGTCTAGGCGTAACAAGAGACAACTAAAATCTGAGGCGCCACCATCACATAAAAAGTCTAAAGTTCTGACCACCATTATTGAAAGAAAGTCCAAAGTTCTGACCACTGATGTTGATAGCAAGCCAAAGGATGTTACCACTACTGTTGGAAGACAGCCAAAGGATGTTGTCACTGACCCAGTAAAACGGGAGAACAGATGTAAAAGTAGTAAGGAAACGGGTGATGAGGATTTCTGCTGCGAGATTTGTAAAAAGAGATTTAAGAGACATTGGCACCTGAACCGTCACGTCGCATCAAAACACACGAAGGAACAAGTACATATGTAAGTACTGTAATAACCCTAAATACTTGGACACAATTTGTTTTGGGAAACCCCTATTAAATAGGGGTTTCCTAATACAAATTGTATCCAAATACATTGTTATCCCATCGCCAATAGGGGGATATCCCATAGCGTTAGTCCACGTGCGTGCGTGCGTGCGTGCGTGCGTGCGTGCGTGCGTGCGTGCGTGCGCTGCGTGCGTGCACCTTAACACCTTTCACCTTTCGTAACACCTTTCATTTTTCAATAACTAATGAACCACCTCACCTATTTTCATAATATTTGGCCACAATGTGTGTACAGGGATGGTGCTTTGTTTTGATTACGACCAACATCTGACCGCCCAAGGTCACTGAGGACTTACGTTCACCTTTTTTAGCTCACTTGAGCGAAGCTCATGTGAGCTATTGTTACCGCAATGTGTCCGTCGTCCGTCCGTGAACATTTTCAAACATCTTCTCCTCGGTAACTATTGGGCCTATAGTCACAAAACTTCATGGTCATGGTCCTTAGGTAGGGGGATTACAAAATTGTTAAAATGACGTCATTACGTATTATAAGATGGCCGCCGTCTAAAAAATAGCACAAATTCTTCAAAAATCTTCTTCTCAAGAACTGCCAACCGGATTTCGACAAAACTTGGTAGGAATGATCAATGTACAATGCTCTTTCAAAGTTGTTAAAATGGTTACCCCGGGGTCAAAAATGGGTGTGGCCCATGGGGTCAAATTTGGGTCACTCTGGTGCATTTTTTGTCGAAATCGGAAGGTTATGTCGAAATCGGAAGGTTATGTCATCCAAAATGGCCGCCGAAAGGTCAAAAGGTCGTTCTTTTATTAGAGATTTCAAAATTCTTCTTCACATGAACCGCTTGGCCTATGGTAGCCAAACTTAAAAGATATGGTCCATGGGTGAAGCCTTTTCAGATTTGTTAAAATGGAGGTCATCATTAATCCAAGATGGCCGCCGTCTAGAAATAGCATAAATTCTTAAAAAATCTTCTTCTCATGAACCGCTAGCCGGATTTCGACGAAACTTAGTAGGAATGATCGATGTACAATGCTCTTTCAAAGGTGTTAAAATGGTGACCCCGGGGTCATAAATGGGCGTGGCCCGTGGGGTCAAAGTGGGGTCAAATTTTATATTTGATCGAATATGGTCATGTCTATATCAAATCGAAGGTATCAAAGAGGCTATCGCTCTGGTACATTTTTTGTCGAAATAGGATGGTTATGTCATCCAAGATGGCCGTCAAAAGGTCAAAAAGTCGTTCTTTTATTAGTGATTTCAAAATTCTTCTTCACACGAACCGCTTGGCCCATAGTGGCCAAACTTCACAGTTATGGTCCATGGGTGAAGCCTTTTCAGATTCGTTAAAACGGAAGTCGTCACTAATCCAAGATGGCCGCCGTCTAAAAATAGCACAAATTCTTAAAAAATCTTCTTCTCATGAACCACCAGCCGGATTTCGACGAAACTTGGTAGGAATGATCGATGTAGAATGCTCTTTCAAATGTGTTAAAATCGTGACCCCCGGGTCAAAAATGGGCGTGGCCCGTGGGGTCAAATTGGGGTCAAATCTTTTAACGAATATGCTCATGTCATATATCAAATTGAAGGTATCGATGAGGCGATTGCTCTGGTGCAATATTGTCGGAATCGGATGATTATGTCATCCATGATGGCCGCCAAAAGGTCCATTTATTCGAGATTTTGAACGTCTTTTTCTCAGGAACCACATAGTAAGTTAAGATCCTTGGGTGAAGCATTTTCAGATTTGGTAAAATGAGTCATCGCTTAATCGAAGATGACCGCCATCTAAAAATAGCACAATTTTTTTGAAACCTCTGGTGTTCATGGAGTCATTTGAGCGAATTAGGGCCATTATGGCCCTCTTGCTTTATTATCGAGGCTGCCAGGGAGGGGATTAGCTCAGTGATAACGATCATACCAGGTTCGAGTCTTCCACCTATAGATTCAGCTACTGCGCCTCTGTCACTGTGTTGTGGAAAATAGGGCTTATGGCATTTGTGGCCAGCTTTACTCCTGCAGTCTGATAAGGATTTACAATATTTATTCGAATAGAAGCCCCCTTTCTAAAAGTAGCCTCCCTCCCATATTTTCTGTAAAAATATGTTCTTTTCACATTGTATAGTCATTTCAAACATCAAAATTGTTGTGTTTTGTGCCATAATAATACACAAACAAATTCAGAAAATTGCATTTATTAGAATGAATGCGGTATACTATATATTAGAAGCATGGCAAGTGTTTAACTGCATGGGAAATTGTGCTGACCCGTGAACAGACTACGTGGATGCGCTGGCTGATCTGCGTCGACCCTTCACAGAGGTCATAAGCCCCATTTTTCCTCACATTAACACAATTATATTATATGTGACTGGAGAAATGCAACTGATGGTATTTGCGACCAATAGACCCAGACCAGCATGCACTTCAGTGCAGTCTGATAAGGGTCTGCACTGGTCGCCATTCAGTCACTGAAACACCTGCCAAACTACTAACAAACAATATAGATCCTCATCTGGCTACACATAGGTAGGTGCCATCAGATCTGAGGCGAGACTGACGACAAACGCAGTAAGCCCCATTTCTCCAATCACAGACACATTATGTATACTTGTCAAAAATTGAACACCAATTTTGTTGTTAAAGAAATTAACCCTTAGACCGCTATTCACAACAATTTTCGTCTGCTGTTGCTTTTATATCTTGCCTTATTTCTCAATAAAAACATGGTTTGACAGCACTTCAGAATCATTTCTAATGAAAATGATTCTGAAGTGCTGTCAAAGCATGTTGTAAATTATTCTAAAGTGCTGTCAAAGCATGTTTTTGATGATAAAAATGGAAAATAGAAAATAAACGACAAAAACAATAAGATAGCGGTCTAAGGGTTAATAACACAAATTATGTTGTGGGGTTCCGATGACAAAGTGGGTGTTATAATAATAAATGTTATTCAGTGTTGGGCAACTTATGATTGATTTCCCCGATACAGGTGTATTGTGTGCGACAGGAGGTTCTCCAGAAAGGAGCACGTGCGGCGACATATGAACCGAGTCCACAGCAGCGACTCACCGTACAAGTGCAGCCAATGCCCCGCTACCATCGACACAGTGAAGGCCATCGTCAATCACATGCACCAACATTATAACCCATCGCCTGGGAAAGCTGTCATGAAAACCCAAACCGAGCCACCAGAGAACGGCCGCTGGGTTACCAGCGAGGCTGGGACGCCGATGATTGCGTGCCTGCTGTGCGATAAAGTGTTCGAGAAGCGCGACAACTGGAAGCAGCACCAGCGACGTAAACACTCGACGGAGCGACCTTTCCATTGTGACACGTGTGGGAGAGGGTTCGCCATCAAGACAGACTACAACAACCACATGATGCGACATTCCGGTCAACGACCGTACGCCTGTGATAACTGTGGCAAAACCTTCTTTAATAAATCGTACCAGAAGCTTCATTATAAATTCTGTTCCGGACAGGCAGATGTGAAAAAACACACATGCGAGTATTGTGGGCAATCGTTCGCGAAGGTCTGTAATCTCAACCGCCATTTATTGAACCACAGCGATGACAAACCATACAGCTGTTCCAAGTGTAATATGACTTTCAAACATCCGACCAATCTAAAAATGCACATGAAGATTCATACTGTTCAAATCCGCCGCTTTATTTGTAAGGTCTGCGACAGAGGATTTTACAATAATCGCTGTCTAAAGCGGCACATGCTCATCCATGAAGGTGTACGGCCATATGTATGTAACTACTGCAGCAGAAGTTTCACACAAAATGCCACGTTGACCATTCATCTGCGAAAACACGAGGACCCGAGCACTTACCAGTGCGAGGAGTGTTCCAAAAAGTTCCACACCAAGAGTAAACTGTCGGAACATTATAATGTTGTTCATCTTGGCGCTCGTCCATTTAAGTGTAAAATGTGTCCCGATGATTTTGGCTACAAACATGAACTTGTTCACCATATCTTGGCCCACAACACAGAAAACGATGCCTGACCGGTGTTAACCTGTATAATGTTGATTTAAAATTTGTTGTCTGCTGTTTATTTTTAAATTTAAATTTTTCTTGTAAAAACATGGTTTGACAACAGCTATGGAGAAGTTATGGAGAAAGAAGTTCAAATAAATCAAATGATAATTTTCGTTTCCCACATTCTCCAGGTTAATATTCCATTATACTTGATAATGTGTACACAAAATGATCTATGTGATGTGCGGGTGCATTGTGATATTCCCCCCACCCCCCCCCCCACAATGACCGTAGCTGTTGATAGGCCGATAAACAACATTAAACAAACAAAATTCATTGATGTTTTTGGCTGAAAAATTGGGGCTTATATCAGTTGTGGCAAGTCTAGGGCCTGACCTGCTATTATGCTGGTGTATATGAATTATACTGTTGGCAAAAAAACATGATGAGAGCTTCATTGATTCAATGGTGTACAGGCTGATATTGGTCTACATAATAGTTTAAACTGCTTATTTTACAACGATTGCAAACAAGCGTGAGAGTACTTATACAAATGCTTTCGTTGGCACAGATGGTGTAAGGGTGATGCTTAATGTGGGAGGAAGCTGGAGTTCCCGGAGGAAACACACTTGTTCGATCTTGTCTGGTAACCACCATACAACCTCATATACTGCCTCAGTCGAGGATCGAACCCTGGCCACATTGGTGATAAGCGTTGCCATTTGTGCTAACCGGACAACCAGTGACAACAATAGACAGTGCATCTCTACACTGGCTGTACACTGCCATAATCATAATTGCACCAGTCCCACATCAATTTCAAACATGCCCAAAGTGCATTTTTATGCCCCTACCACCGAATGGTGAGGGGGCATATAGTGTTACCGGCGTCCGTACGTATGTACGTACGTACGTACGTACGTCCGTCCCAAAACCTTAACACTCAGGTAAATGGCTTATAATTCCTTATTCGGATCTGCTTCACATTTCACACACACATTGCTCCAATGGTCCTCTACCGCCCTGTGCCAAATCCACATTCATCCCGCACCCGCTAAGCCCAGTGTCAAGATCACAGACTTGGTCTGTTCGAAACCTTAACGCTCAGGTAAATGGCTTATAATTTCCTTGTTTTCAAATGTGTCTCATTTTCTTTTTCTTTGGCTGCCAGCGGGGGTATTCGTGTGCCGATAGGCCACATTTCTAGTGATAGTTTGATTCAGCCCTTGGGTTATGGATTATCTTCCCCTAAGAAGGCCGACTACAGCGGTAGTTTAGATGGGCATTTATCAGTGTTTTTAATTCCTTGTTTATTGTCTTAACGGAAATTGACGGAAATTGCCGTCTGCTGTTTTTAATTTTTGCTTTAATTCTTAACAAAAAACTGGTTTTGACAGCACATGAGAATTGTCTCCACTGGAGAGGATTCTCATGTGCTGTCGAAACCAGGTTTTTGTCGAGAAATATTGAAAATAAAACATTTCCAGCAGACGACAACATTTAATTCAGCGTAGTAAGGGTTAACTTATCTATTGTTGTGTTGTACTGCTGGTCTTTGCACATTCATTTTGTTGCCAATCCCAATCAACTTTATTGTACATGGCGAATACTAGTGTCTTTTGGTAGTAAGTTTGTAAATGATAGGCAAGCCTCGGACGCATTTTCTAGCATTGTCTGATAAACTTGATAGCCAACTGTACGGTACATTCATTGCTTTTGTTGTTAAAAGCACATATGTGGCTGTGACTTATAGGTAGGGCTATATTAATGGGGCTTATAGGTGTTGCTACCAGTGTAGATCCAGATCAGCCTGTGCATCTGTCATTGTTCGCCATTCCATCAATGAAACTCCCTCGCCGAGGGTCCCTAGGTGATTCTAGCAAGGAATATAGATCGTTATTACACTACAGGAGTGTGCTATTTGATCAGGAGTTACACTGGTCACCAATCACATAAACCCCATTTCTCCAGTCACAGCCACATATGTTTATGTTGCGTCATTACACAGACATCATCCAACCTTATTGGTCATGTGTTTGGTTAATCATGGATTTGGTTCTTTTATTGTACATGCCTTGTAACCTACACTTGTATTATGGTTGGAATCACATGCTGTCAGAACCACAGGTTATAGGGAAAAAATAATCTGATAGTCTCTCATTGTATAAATAATATACTATATACGGTCATGTGATTTTTTCCGTCACCCGTGGTGAGAACCTACTGGCGTAAGTCATGATTGTATTACTCACATTGAATGTGTACAGTGGTGAAGGAAATATTAAATTCAATATCACATGTGACATTTTAATTATAAACGTTAGCATACATGTTCATAAATGTACATGCTTTAGTAGTCATTTAGTGAAAACATAATTTATCCATGTTAATAATTCCTCAATATTATGAGATACCGACTTTTCTGTTCTTTCTCATTTGTGGCTGTGACTGGGGAAATTGGGCGTATTATGGATTTTGCGACCAATGTAGATCCAGATAAGCCTGTGCATCCGCAGTCTGATCAGGATCTGCACTGTTCGCCATTCCATCAATGAAACATCCGTCATTCTTGTAACTAGTTGCAGGAAGTAACTCTGCAGAATACTCTGTATCGTACGGACTGTACGGGAGTATTCTGCAGATTGACTTCCCGCGACTAGCTTCTAACAAGCAATGTAGAAAATGATCAGGCTACAGGAGTGTGCTATTTCATCAGGAGTTACACTAGTCACAAATCCCATAAGCCCAATTTCTTCACAAGACTCCTTTTATTATAGAAGATAGTACTATATGAGACCAAGTGGGTGGGGTAATGGATTTTTTGTAATGGGCATTGTTTTTGTGTCACAGGTCCGAGTCTTCAACCTGTGGTTTGCACTGGTCGCCATGTCCATAAACATACCCTGCACTTATGCAATCACACATTTGAACCGGTTCATAGAAATTGATATCGACCAGATGGGTGGCAGGTGGGAGCATGTGATGGGTAATTTAAACTCGATCCCGCATGTAACCTGCTGCATTGGGGAGAAAATCACACAATCAGAACGGAATATTTACAACGGAATAAATATATATTCAGCCCTGAAATTAGAATAACCCAACCTGGTGCCAGGTCCATACCACACCACTTGGCCCTTCCCCTAAAAGTAACAGGATTAAGAATACCGTAAAGATTCTAATAGACGCCCATGCTCTAATAGACGCCCACCCCCCACTTTTTACGTTGAAAATGACACATTTTTTGGCCGATTTTCACAAAATTAGTGCCTCTAATAAACGCCCAGTACCGACTTGAAACAAAATCGGAGCTAATTGTCCAATTAGATTTTTTTTCTTTCCATTATTTCGAAAGCAACTTCCTTTAAAATCGGGGAAAAAACATAATTGCTACTTTCACTTTCAAAAGCGGAAGCGAAATTCGACTGTTTCCGGTCCGGTGTCACAGTAAATTCCTCATCAGCAGTAGCTATTTGCACGGACACAGGGTGATCAGAATTTACACGGTTACGGGGACGCCATTTTCAAAGCATCTCAAACCCGACAGATCCGAAACGCTGACGAAAAGTCCGTAGGCGTAAATCTGATCAGCATTAATGATTGACGCTGTCTTGATATACATTACCATTAAATTTAACATTTCTACCGTATAGTTTGTTATCATTTTCCCTTTGCTGAATAACACTTGCCTCTATTAAACGCCAACCCTGGACTTCGGAGCCAGTGGTGATTCTAATAGACGCCCGGGCGTCTATTAGAATCTTTACGGTAATCGTATTACTCATACAGGGGGTATAAGCAGATTAAACCCTCACATGCAAGACATACCTGAGGGCCAAACCAGGTCTCCGATCGGGATACCGGTAAGGATGAATCCTGGGGCCTGTTTCACTAAACTTTGTACGACTAAAATGTTTGTAAGTGCAAAATTATCATAGTCTGTAAATTTCACATTAACCAAAATGTTTTCTTGTAAACATTTATTGTATTTATAGTTATTGAGCATTAGGCTGCATATGAAGCCTATGCTTAATAAATTGAAATTCCCAGACGATCCTAAAATTGCACTCGCAAACATTTTAGAGATTCCACTGTATGCATCTGCATAATGTGCATAGCAACGATGCTAAATCTCTCGACTATATGAATGCATCCTGTAGCCTATTTCACCAACATTGCAAAGTATACTTTAATATGTAGCAAAGTATACTTTGAGGGAGAAATTTTCAATTTTATGATAAATTAATTATTTTTTATTATACTGAATTTATTACATTATCACAGCAATTTTGTAATAAATTCAGTATAATAATTCTGCCTACTTTTAATCATCAAATATATGCAGTCGTTAGTTCTAGACTATATGAAAAAATGCATTTCTGGAAAAATAAATGCTTACTCCCTCAATGTATACTTTGCTAGAAAAGTATACTTTGCAATGTTGGTGAAATAGGCTACTGATCTACACTGGTCACAATGTTCTACAGTCCACTTTATTTGCCAGTGGCCTAACTGTCCCTATTGAAGCTTCTTGAAACATGTGTTAACCTATTATATTCGCACACACTTTTAGGTGTATGACAATTTTTAAATATTCCCTTTTCCAATGTTCTTATTATTCAGCGAATCTATAGGTTGTGAACTCATTTGAACATTCTCAATGAGACGGTTCAAATTATGCTCCTACTTCTGCTTAAATATTCGTAATGTAGTGTCGTAAAGTGGTATATTACATGCTACTAAGTGATTTACCGTGATTCTGGAGGGATTAATTTCCTTGAAGGAAATATTTCCTCCTTCACGTAATTGACCTCACGTTTTAACATCATTTCCGACTAAGAAACAATTCATACGCTAACGTCAAAATTGTCAATTTTGACAATGTTATAAGCTGGTCTAAGAGCAAATTTCACATTTTTTTTGAAGTGATATGCAATTTATTCCACTACCATTTTGACATCTGTAAATCTGACAAAGAAACTTGTGCTCCGCACTCATTTCTTTATTGGATTTACAGACGTTTCGGGAAATAAATCTGGTACATGTATTTCAAAATGGTAGTTGAATAAACTCTTTAATAAACTCTGTAAGGGGTTGAAGTTCGGAATTGTTATTGGACTTTTAAACACAGCTAAATACACAAAGTAGGACAAGCATTCGTAACTCCAGGAGCAACGCAATATTCAGCGTATGTTGTCACACAATAGGGGGGGGGGGGGGGGAGGGGGGGGGGGGGGGGGGCATAACCATACAGGTATCCCCTTGATTATCGGTCAACCAGAATAAACCCCGTTACCAGTTTCTGGTAGTCGAGCCCAAGCAAGCACAGCCCGTCCCTAAATGTGGCAGTGACTGGTTTAATGGGGCTTATGGGATTTGCAACCAGTGTAGCTCCTGATAGCACTCCTGTTGCCTCATAACGATCTATACTGCTTGTTAGAAGCATGGTGGATGTTTCACTGATGGAATGGCGAACAGTGAAGATCCTGATCAGACTGCGGATGCACAGGCTGATCTGGATCTACACTGGTCGCAAAACCCATAAGCTCCATTTCTCAAATGACCGTAGCTGTTGCAGTGATGTTAAACCCATTCACTTTTCACTGGCCAGCACAGAAACTTGAATCATTGTAACGGCATTTATTGTGCCATCTGACTGGTACCATGCCAGGAAACAAGGACATCAACAATAGTACTCGTGTTATTTATTGAGGATTGTATAAGGTCAGAAAATGTTTACAATGAGGAGTACATACATGCACATAATTCAGAACAAAATCTGGGCAAAGATCATATAAACACCTAGCTACCGTGTTTGGGATCTACACAATATCATCAAAGTCGATAAGCTTGGCCCAGATACAACATTGGCTAATTGATGTTATTTACAATTGTAGATCCTGATCAGCTAGTTGTGATGCATATTGTACATGTATGAAGAAACATAAAACTCGCATACCATATTCGACACATACCATGTGTTTTTGTACTTACGAAGATGTGCGACATCTCACCAAAAATATTAACAAACTTTATGATATTTTCTGTAAATGATGTCAAAAGTTGACCAAATTTTCACAACAAATCATTCCGCATTTGCTTTGCAAATTTTGTCATTTTTCGATGTCATTTACAGAAAATATCAGTTTCTGTAAAAATATTTCATGATAAATCGCACATCTTAGGTACAAAATCACATGGCGTGTCTCATTTAGAGTGACCTGCATATGATTCTCCTACAGTCTTGCGCCCATATTTATAATTCTTCTTGACCATATAACCCCACTGGTGTATCTTCCGAGTACGACTTCTAAGGTAATACAAGAATTCCGCAGAATCAAATGTCTCGCCTTGATCCGCCTTGACCTTGGGGCCTTGACCTTGACCCTGGGGCCCCGAGAATAGTCCTATATTCATCTACATATAGTAAAGGTATGTATAAAGTTTGTGACTGTAGCTGATAAGGTGTTGAAGTAATGACCGTAACACGAAAACTTAACATTGAACGATGACGACGACGACCATGACTCCGGAAAAGCAAAACCTTAGTCTCGCTTTCCACTTTCGCGGGCGAGATAATAACACACTAGTATATTAGAAATGGTGGCGAAGTTATAATTTTGATTTAAATCTCTTGCAGCTAATAGCACATAAACCTTTTTGAACATTTACTTCATTGCCAAGCTCAAAATCAGGCAGTTTGTTTTGCCAAGACTGCGTGCTCTGTCTTGGCCAATCAAACTCTGATTTCCAGTACAAATGGCACCTTATAGGAATCACGATTTGTCTGGTTTGGCCTTCAGGTATGTTTTTATCTTTGGCTCTTTTGTTACCTAGGTGTTAAATTGGACCATTATAAAAGTAGTAAGATTATTACTGATCCTACTGATTTTGGGAGGGGGCCAAGTGATTCTGGTGTGACAAGGACCTGGCATCAGATCAGGATTATTCTGATTTCAGGGCTGAATATATACTTTTTTTTTATTGTAAATATTCAGTTCATAACTCATAATAAGGCCGTTAAAGGCCCAACAAACAAATAAACAAAACCATGGCTACAGACAGTTTGGAAGTAAAGTAGTGCAACGTTTCTGCAACTTCTGATCTGCTGCATGTAGCACAATCCTGCAGCCAGATAGTACATTGAAACATCTTATATCACATCAAACATTTGCAGAACAAGAAAACAAGTTGGTCAAGTGCATGAAAATGTTGTCATCTTTCGATGTCATTTTAATACAGAAAATATCAGTTTGTGTAAATATGTTTCATGATAAATCGCACTGGTTCTCCTACAGTCTTGCGCCCATATTTATAATTCTTCTTGACCATATAACCTTCAAACTACTTTATCTTCTAAGGTACGACTTCTATTAAGGTAATAACACACTGATATATTTGAAATGGTGGCACGTGTAAGTTATAATTTTGATTTAAATCGGTAGATTTGAGAATGAATCTTTCAAGTTCTGTTGGGTTAGGGTCTCTTTGGTTACTATATAATATCTGTTGCAGCTAATAGCGCATAGACTGAACATTGACCTTATTGCCATGCTTGAAATCAGGCAGTTTGATTGGCCAAGACTGAGCTCAGTCTTGGCCAATCAAACTGTCTGATTTTGAGTACAAATGGCACCATACCTACAGACAGTTTGGAAGTAAAGCTATGTTATGTTTCTGCAACTTCTGATCTGCTGCATGTAGCACAATCCTGCAGCCAGATAGTACTTTGAAACATCTTATATCACATCAAACATTTGCAGAACAAGAAAACAAGTTGGTCAAGTGCATATTAAGAATCAAGCCTATTGCATGTGTGAACAATGTAGACCCAGACCAGTGACAAGTTAGTGCATTAACATATTACAGTTAGATCAGGTTATTCGCTGTTCACCCTTTAATAGTCAGTAAATTAGCCTCTAAATTTATATTAGTCGGGATATATACTAGTCAAAACTAAGCCTGGTTGATCAAATCTTGGTCAAAATTAAAACTTCTTGAGTACATAAATTTATATAATCTAAAATACAGGCATACAAAATTCATATACATGTATTGATCAATTCATCTCGATCAATTGACATACCAAGACGGGTTTGACTGCAGGCCGAGATGAGACGGCACTAAGCCAGAGTCTTGATTATAAAACATTCTGACCCAAAAAGTGAGTGATAGGGTTTAAAGTCCATATAGAGAAGGGACCTCTGTTTCAAGTCTCGTTAGAAAGACCAGTGAATAGAAATGCTATTGAAGTATTTTTCATGCCTAGGGTGGGGATTGAACCCTCAATCTCTGGTATTGAATGTCCAGTGCTGAAATATCTAGGCTACAACCAATCCCTCACAAAATTTAAACTCCAAAGCTTAGAATCGACCAATTAAACTGCATCATTTTGAGCCTGTGATTCACATTCATGCTCCGAAAGTAGACATGGTTAACTTTTTCCAATGTTATTAGTGGAAAAAATCTAAAATTTTAAAATCAATTTCAACAATATATAAAATTTATCAACAAAAAAAATAAGGATATGTAAAGTATTTAAAATATAGAAGACAAATTTTTTTGGTTACAGACATGGATTCATATATGTACATACTATTTACACCTTCCATACATTCATAATGGAAACGCCCGTTCAATTTATTGTGTTTATATCCCAATGATTACATTAGCCCCATGTGCAGAGATCAGTTTACAGGGTGAAGTGGGCGAAATTCTCTCCCTAAATTGTCTGACTTCTCCCTATTTTAAGTCGAGGGAGAAGTTATTTGCTATATAAAACAGAAATTTGGGAAAAAATGGTCTATTTTCTCAATTTTTTAGTTAAAATTTCTCCCTATTTTGAAGGGCTAGCTTGAACCCTGCATGTGACGTCATGCAACGTTGATTGGTTATACTTTGTTTGATGGCATTAATCTCTACGACGTTATCAATGACGGCACGCTATTGACCGGCAATGCCGCTGTTCAATGAATTACGACAACACGACGTGAAACAAGATAATTCTTAAAACCTTTCACCCCTGAATATATAACATGTACTTTTCCATGTTAATTTTCAGACCAATCCAATTGTCACAAACTGATTTTAAGACTGGTCCATTTATAAAAATGGGATGTGACAATATGAAGAAAAACAAATGTACAAAAAGTGCAGATTCTGATGAGACGGCTCGTTACTAGCCGGCTCCTCTGGATCTGCACCGTTTGCAAACGCTGCTATAGCGGGCTTTCGGGTTCAAAGGGCTGAGTTTAATGCCATATCTGATTCAATACATGTATTTACATTTTTGAAACTATCTGAAAAAGCAATGTAAATATAAAAAACATGGGCGGTTACATTTACTGTGGTTATTCCAAACATTTGACCTGTTTACATTTTGTGAGGAGACTTTCAGACTACAAGCACACACATTTTAACCCTCACTACGCGGGAGACGAAAATTGTCGTCTGCTGTTTTTTCATTTTTGTCTTAATTCTTAAAAAAAACAACCTGTTTTGGCAGCACATGAGAATCGTCTCTAGTGGAGAAAATTCTGATGCGCTGTCAAAACAGGTTTTTATTGAGAAATATTGAAAATAAAACATTTCCAGCAGACGACAAAACAGAGTAAACAGACTAAATGTTTTCCACATGTGTACCACAGTAAACGCAACATCCTGTGGTTTTGTTCCTTAATAGGTTCACATAGGCCAGTACTTTGGCTGTCCCTGACCATTCAGCCTGTCCATACTGTGGGCAGAAACAGGCGCCGTTGGATTGGACACGTGGGCCATAGTTGGCTGCTCCAGTACATGGGCCAACGATGGCCGCTCCGGCATATGTGCCATTCTGGGCCGCTCGGAGAAATGCTCCATGCCAGGCATTGAGTGATCAGATGCATGAGCCATGGGAAACGCTGGCCTATCAGACAAGTGAGTGGCTGTATGTATATACGGCCTGTCTAGATTCAAAGAACTCATGTGTATGTCTGGCACGACCCTGTTATCTGTATATTCGGCCACAATACCACTGCTGGACTGTGCGATGTCCTGCTGTGTCGCGTCGTGGCCAGCACTACTGGCCGGCTCTACGTTTCCGCCGTCGGACAAGTGCACCTTGAGTTCCGCGTCGCTGACGATTGCCTGCATCTGCTTGGCCATGATCTCGACGGTGAGTTCGGACGTGACGTTGCTGCCCGTCTCCACAGCCTCCTGCAGGGATTTATTGAGCACGCTCGTGAGCAGTTTATTCTTCTGTTCCTCGGTGAGCGAGCGGTCAATCACGCTGTTGATCGACTCGTCCGTGATCTTACTCATGAGGAGTTCACGCTGCTTCGCGGTCAGGTTCTGGTTGAGGCGGGAGCCAGGGGTGCGACCCTTGCTGGCGAGGGTGTCGCGGAGCACGGCACGCTGGTCCTCGGTGAGCCCAGCCTTGTTGTGGGTGGCCATGTGCTTCTTGAGGTCGCCCTTCTGGATGAAGGCGTGGCCACAGATGGGGCAGCCGTGGGGCTTCTCCCCGGTGTGTGTGCGCATGTGCTGGGGCAGGCGGCCCTTGCTGGAGAAGGCCTTCATGCACACCGGGCACTTGTACTTCTTGATGCCCGTGTGCACGACCATGTGTCGGTTCAGGTCCCCGCGCTGCCCGAACGTCTTGTCACACACCTCGCATGCGTGCGGCTTCAGCCCGAAGTGCACATTGCGCCGGTGCTTCATCAGGGCGCTGCTGTTGAAGAAGAGGGTCGCACACAGGTCACACTGGTACGTCTTCACGCCAGTGTGTCCGCGCATGTGCACGGTGAGCGTTGTCTTCTGGGTGAACGATTTACTGCAGATCTCACACGGGTACGGTCGAGCGCCGGTGTGGGCGATCATGTGACGCCGCAGACTTTCCTTGTGGGCGAAGCTTTTACCACAGATATCGCAGATCGCCCACGCACGCTCTGAGTGCTGTGTGATATTGTGGCGCACCAGGCTTTTGTCTGTTTTAAACGTCAGTGCACACTTGTCACATTGAAATGGTCGCATATCTGAGTGAGTCGTCATGTGCTGGCGCAGATGTGACGTTCTGAAGAATAACTTTTCACAGATAGGACATTTATGGCGTCTTGCATCTACCTTATTTGTGCATACTTTGTAATGCAAATTTTTATACGCCTTACTGTAGAATTTTTTATCGCAATTTTCACATTGCATCGGTTGTTCATTGTCGTGTTCGCTGACGTGCGCATCTAGAATGGCCTCCTCCGAGAATGCCTGGTCACAATGCTCGCACTGGTAGGGCCGTTCCCCCCGGTGGGCCCGTCTATGCCGCGTGAGGTGGTAACTTCGCTTAAAACTCTTATCACACTCCGGACATGGAAATACACGTTTTAAAACCTTATCTTTCAGCTTTATCCTCGTAACCTTCTTCACTTTGCTAGTCTCGTGTTTTACCTCGTTATAACTGTCATCTGGAATTTCGTCTTTAATGCTATGGCTGTCATTGTGTGCTACAAACTCCTCCGCATCCTTACATGTCAGCTGACATACGTCACATGTATAAGGCGCAGCACGAGCATGCATCTTGGCCACGTGCTGGATTAGGATTGTTTTTGAAGATACTCGCCGTGGACAGAGTGGACACCTGTTGAACAGAAAACAAATGACTGGAGGCATGGGGTTTACCGTCTTTGTCAGCCGTGTAGACCCCGGTCACACACCAGTAGCCTATTTCACCAACATTGCAAAGTATACCGGTACCTGTACGTATCTACCAAAGTATACTTCGAGGGAGAAATTTTCAATTTAAGGATAAATTTATGAATTTTTATTATACTCAATTTATTACATTATCACAGCCATTTTGCATACTTTTAATCATCAAATATATGCAGTTGGTAATTCTATACGACATAATGCATTTCGGGAAAAATAAATGATTACTCCCTCAAAGTATACTTTGCTAGATAAGTATACTTTGCAATTTTGATGAAATCGGCTACAGGAGTAAATACCCCGTCTCCATTGACACACGGGATACATCACTAACTGGGATATTGAATGTTGAGAGAGCCGGTATCACAGAATATTCTCCCCCCCCCAGAATATTCTCCCCCCCCTGGGGGGGAAAATATTCACCGAATATTTTCCCCTCCACACGAATATTCTCCCCCCCCACCTCCATTCATTGTAAAATCGGGGGGCGGGGGGCAAAATATTTGCCGAATATTATCCCCCCACCTCTGCTCTACACCACACTCATATCACAGACGGTTTGGCTGACCGGGGGGCGGGGGGCAAATTATTCGCCGGATATTATCCCCCCCCACCTCTCCTCTACACAACACTCATATCACAGAGGGTTTGGCTGACTGGGAGCGGGGGGCAAATTATTCGCCGAATATTATCCCCCCCCCACCTCCTCTACTACACACTCATATCACAGACGGTTTGGCTGACCGGGGGGTGGGGGCAAATTATTCGCCGAATATTATCCCCCCACGTCCCCTCTACACAACACTCATATCACAGAGGGTTTGGCTGACTGGGGGGCGGGGGGCAAATTATTCGCCGAATATTATCCCCCCCCCACCTCTCCTCTACACCACACTCATATCACAGACGGTTTGGCTGACCGGGGGGCGGGGCGGGGGGGGCAAATTATTTGCCTAATATTATCCCCCCCCCACCTCTCCTCTACACAACACTCATATCACAGAGGGTTTGGCTGACTGGGGTGCGGGGGCAAATTATTCGCCGAATATTACCCCCTCCCACCTCTCCTCTACACAACACTCATATCACAGAGGGTGGTTTTCTGACTGGGGGGCGGGGGCAAATTATTCGCCGAATATTATCCCCCCCACCTCTCCTCTACACAACACTCATATCACAGAGGGTTTGGCAGACTGGGGGGCGGGGGGCATTCGCCAATATTATACTCCTCTACACAACACTCATATCACAGAGGGTTTGGCTGATGGGGGCAGGGGGGCAAATTATTCGCCGATTATCCCCCCCACCTCTCTCTACTACACTCTCACCGACGGTTTGGTGCCGGGGGGCGGGGGGGGGAAATTATTCGCGAATATTATACTCCTCTAACACAACACTATACAGAGGGTTTGGCTGACTGGGGGGCGCAAATTATTCGCGAAAAAAAAAAAAAAAAATATCTCACCTCTCCTCTACACAACATCAATCACAGAGGTTTGGCTACCGGGGGGCGGGGGGCAAATTATTCGCCGAATATTATCCCCCCCACCTCTCCTCTACACAACACTATATCACAGAGGGTTTGGCTGAGGGGGCAGGGGCAAATATTCGCCTAATTATCCCCCCCCACCTCTCCTCACACAACATCATATCACAGAGGGTTTGGCTGACTGGGGGGCGGGGGCAAATATTATCCCCCCCCACCACCTCCTCTACACAACACTCATCACAGAGGGTTTGGCTGACTGGGGGGTGGGGGCAAATTATTCGCCGAATATTATCCCCCCACCTCCTCTACACAACACTCCTATCACAGAGGGTTTGGCTGACTTGGGGGGGGGGGCAAATTATTGCCGAATATTATCCCCCCCACCTCTCCTCTACACAACACTCATACACAGACGGTTTGGCTGACCCTGGGGGGGCGGGGGGCAAATTATTCGCCGATTATCCCCCCACCTCCTCCTCTACACAACACTCATATCACAGACGGATTGGCTGATGGGGGGCCGGGGGGCAAAATATCGCCGATTATCACCTCTCCTCTACAACACTCATATCACAGGGTTTGGTGCTGGGGGTGGGGGGCAAATTATTCGCCGAATATTACCCCCCCACTCTCCTCTACACACCACTCATATACAGAGGGTTTGGCTGACTGGGGGGCGGGGGCAAATTATTCGCCGAATATTATCCCCTCCTCTACACAACACTCATATCACGGTTTTGGCTGACCGGGGGGGCGGGGGCAAATTATTCGCCGAATTATTACCCCCCCCCCACCTCTCCTCACACAACACTCATATCACAGACGGATTGGCTGACTGGGGGCGGGGGCAAAATATTCGCCGAATATTATATCTCCTCCACAACACTCTATCACAGAGGGTTTGGCACTGGGGGCAGGGGGCAAATTATTCGCCGAATATCCCCCCCACCTCTCCTCACACAACACTCAGGGTTTGGCTGACTGGGGGGCGGGGCCAATTATTTGCTGAATATTATCCCCCCCACTCCTCTACAACACTATCACAGAGGGTTTGGGCTGACTGGGGGGGGGCGGGGGGCAAATTATTCGCCGAATATTATCCCCCCCACCTCTCCTCTACCACAATATACACACGGTGGCGACCGGGGGCGGGGGGCAAATTATTCGATTATCCCCCCCACCTCTCCTCTACAAACTCATATCACAGAGGGTTTGGAGACTGGGGGGCGGGGGAAAATAATTCGCCGAATATTATCCCCCCCACCTCTCCTCTACACAACAGGGGGGCATATACAGACGGTTTGGCTGACCGGGGGGCGCAAATTATTGGCCGATTATCCCCCCCACTCTCTACACAACACTATATCACAGAAGGGTTTGGCTGTGGGGGGCGGGGGATCGCCGAATATTATCCCCCCCACTCTCCTCTACAACCACTCTATCAGACGGATTGGCTGACCGGGGGGCGGGGGCAAATTATTCGCCGATTACCCCCCACCTCTCCTCACAACACTCTATCAGAGGTTGGCTACTGGGGGGCGGGGGGTCAAAATATTGCCGAATATTTCCCCCCACTCCTCACACAACATCATATCAGAGGGTCTGACTGGGGGGCAAATTATTTTGCCGAATATTATCCCCCCCCCCTCCTCTACACAACACTTATCACAGTTTGGCTGACTGGGGGGCGGGGCCAAATTATTTGCGAATATTATCCACCTCTCCTCTACACAACACTCATATCAGAGGGTTTGGTGCGGGGGGGCGCAAATTATTCCGAATATTATCCCCCCACCTCTCCTCTACATCTATCACAGCGGTTTGGCTGAGGGGCGGGGGGCAAATTATTGCGAATATTATCACTCCTCCTCACAACATCATATCACAGAGGGTTTGGCTGACTGGGGGGCGGGGGGCAAAATATGCCGAATATTATCCCCCCCACCTCTAACACTCATATCACAGAGGTTTGGCTGACCGGGGGCGGCAAATTATTGGCACAATAATTATCACCTCTCCTCTACACAACACTCACAGAGGGTTTGGCTGACTGGGGGCGGGGGGCAAATTATTCGCCGAAATTATCCCCCCCCACCTCTCCTCTCACAACACTCTCACGACGGTTTGGCTGACCGGGGGGCGGGGGAAATTATTCGCCGAATATTATACCCCCCACCTCTCCTCTACAACATCATATCACAGAGGTTTGGCTGACTGGGGGGCGGGGGGCAAAATATTCGCCGAATATTATCCCCCCCACCCTCCTCACACAACACTATCACAGAGGGATTTGGCTGACGGGGGCCGGGGGGCAAATTATTGCCGAATATTACCCCCCCAACCTCTCCTCTACACAAAGACTTCATCACAGAGGGTTTGGCTGTCTGGGGGGCGGGGGGCAAATATTCGCGAATATTATCACACTCCTCTACACAACACATATCACAGACGGTTTGGCTGACCGGGGGCGGGGGGCAAATTATTCGCCGAATATTATCCCCCCACCCTCTCTCAACACTCTATCACAGCGGCTGATGGGGGGCGGGGGAAAATATTCGCCGAATATTAATCCCCCCACCTCTCCTCTACACAACACTCATACACAGAGGGGGCTGACTGGGGGGCGGGGGGCAAATTATTCGCCGAATATTATACTCTCCTCTACACAAGCATATACAGGTTTGGCTGACGGGGGGCGGGGGGCAATTATTCGCCTGATTATCCCCCCCACCTCTCTCCTACTCACCAACACTCTCACAGAGGGTTTGGTCGGGGGCGGGGGGCAAATTATTCGCCGAATATTATCCCCCCCTCCACTCCTCTACACAACACTCACAAGGGTTTGGTGATTGGGGGGGGAGGGGGCAAATTATTCGCCAAATATTATCCCCCCCACCTCCTCTACACAACACTCCATATCACAAGAGGGTTTGGCTGACTGGGGGGCGGGGGCAAATTATGAATATTATCCCCCCCACCTCTCCTCTACACAACACTCATATCACAGAGGGTTTGGTTTGGCTGGGGGGCGGGGGAAATTATTCGCGAATATTATCCCACCCACCTCTCCTCTACACAACACTACAGAGGTTTGGCTGACCGGGGGCGGGGGCAAATTATTGCCGAATATTATCCCCCCACCTCTCCTCTACAACACTCATATCACAGACGGTTGGGGGGCGGGGGGCAAAATATTCGCCGAATATTATCCCCCCCACCTCTCCTCTACAACAACACTCATATCACGAGGTTTGGCTGATGGGGGGCGCAAATTATTCGCCGAATATTATCCCCCCCATCTTCCTCTAACAACACTCATATCACAGACTGCTATGGGGGGCGGGGGGGGGCAAAATATTCGCCCAATATTATCCCCCCCACACCTCTACACAACATCATACAGACGGTTTGGCTGACCCGGGGTGGGGGGCAAATTATTCGCCGATTATCCCCCCACCATCTCCTCTACACAACACCATATCACAGAGGGTTTGGCTGGGGGGCGGGGGCAAAATATTCGCAATATTACCCCCCACCTCTCCTCTACCACTCATATCACGGGTTTGGGCGACGCAAATTATTGATTATCCCCCCACCTCTCCTCTAACACAACACTATAAACAACGGACGATGGGGGGGCGGGGGGCAAAATATTCGCCGAATATTATCCCCCCCACTCTCTACACAACACTCTATCACAGAGGGTTTGGCTGTCCGGGGGGCTCCTTTCCGAATATTATAACACCTCTCCTCTACACAACACTCATATCACAGAGGGTTTGGCTGACTGGGGGGTGGGGGGCAAATTATTCGCCATAATCCCCCCCTCTCCTCACACAACTCATCACAGAGGGTTTGGCTGACGGGGGGGTCGGGGGCAAATTATTGCGAATATTATCCCCCCCACCTCCTCTACACAACACTCATATCAGAGGTTTGGCTGACTTCGCGCTACACAACACCATCACAGACGGGGGGGGCTTCGCCGATTATCCCCCCCACCTCTCCTCTACACAACACTATAACAGCGGTTTGGGAGGGGGGCAAATAATTGGCCGAATATTATCCCCCCCCCTCTCCTCTACACAACATCATATACAGATTTGGCTACCTGGGGGGCGGGGCAAATTATTCCGAATATTATCTATCTCCTCTACACAACATCATATCACAGATTGTGGCTGACAGTTCGGCATCGCGATATTGATCACCGTCCTCTCAACACACCGTTTCAGAATATTACCCCCCCACCTCTCCTCTACACAACACTCATATCAGAAGTTTGGCTGACGGGGGGCGGGGGGGCAAATTATTCGCCGAATATTATCCCCCCATCATCTCTCGCTACACAACACTCATATCACAGACCGATCTACTGTGGGGGGGCGGGGGGCAAATTATTCGCCGAATATTATCCCCCCACCTCTCCTCTACACACACTCATATCACAGAGGGGGTTTTGCTGACTGGGGGGCGGGGGGCAAAATATTGCCGAATATTATCCCCCCCACCTCTCCTCTACACAACACTCATACACAGAGGGTTTGGCTGACTGGGGGGCGGGGCAAATTATTCGCCGAATATTATCCCCCCCACCTCTCCTCTACACATCATATCACAGAGGGTTTGGCTGACGGGGGGGCGGGGGGCAATTCGCGAATATTTATCCCCCCACTCCTCTACACAACATCAGATCACAGAGTTTGGCTGACTGGGGGCGGGGGGCAAATTATTCGCCGTATTACCCCCCCACCAATTCTCCTTACACAACACATATCAGAGGGTTTGGCTGATGGGGGGCGGGGGGGCAAATATTCGCCGAATATTATCCCCCCCACCACTCCTCTACACAACACTCATATCACAGACGGAGGTTGCTGACCGACCCGGGGGGCAAATTATTCGCCGAATATTATCCCCCCCACCTCTCCTCTACAACACTCATATCACGATTTGGCCTGACTGGGGGGGGCGGGGGGCAAATTATGCCGAATAATATCCCCCCCCCACCAACTCCTCCACAACACATATCACAGACGGTGCTGACTGCGGCATGGGGGCAAATTATTCGCCGAATATTATCCCCCCCTCCTCTACAACATCATATCAGAGGGTTTGGCTGACGGGGGCGGGGGGCAAATTATTCGCCGAATATTATCCCACTCCTCTACACAACACTCATATCAGACGGTCGGGGGGACCGTGCGGTTTGGGGGGCAAAATATTGCCGATAATCCCACTTCTCCCAAATTACCCACCCCCCCATAACACATGAGGGTTTGGCTGACTTGCGGGGGCATATATGGGGGGCGCCGAATATTATCCCCCCCACCTCTCCTCTACACAACACTCATATCACAGACAGTTTGGCTTGACGGAGGGGGAGGGGGGCAGTATCGATATCTTATCCCCCCCCACTCCTCTACACACCTTTTCAATCACACGATTTGGCGACTTGCCCGCATTATCGCGAATAATTATCCCCCCCACCTCCTCTCTACACACACCTCATATCACAGAGGTTTGGTGCCGGGTGGGGGGCGGGGGGCTTGACGCGGTGCCCCCCCAAATATTCGCCGAATATTATCCCACCTCTTCACAACACTCACAGACTCACTCATCACAGGGGGGTTGCACAGAGGGTTTGGCTGACTGGGGGGCGGGGGGCAAATTATTCGCATATCAGTCTCCTCACAACACTCATATCACAGAGGGTTTGGGGGGCTGACCAGCTGGGGCAAATTATTCGCGCGAATATTATCCCCTCCACCTCTCCCTCTACAACAACACATCATCACAGACTGGATTGGGGGCGCATTATGCACGTAACTCCCCCCCACTCTCCTCTACACCCCCCCACCCTCATATCACAGACGGTGCGCTGCACGCCGGGGCAAATTACTTCGCCGAATATTTATCCCCCCCATCTACCACACCTCGTCCTCTACACAACACTCATATCACAGACGGTTTGGCTGATTGGGGGGCGCAAAATATCGCCGAAAATATTTATCCCCCCCACCTCTCCTCTACAACACCCTCATATCACAAGAGGGTTTGGCTGACGGGGGCGGGGGGCAAATTATTCCCGCCGACAATATTATCCCCCCCACCTCTCCTCTACACAACACTCATATCACAGAGGGGTTTGGCTGACTGGGGGGCTGGGGGGCAAATAATTCCGCCGAATATTACCCACCTCTCCTCTACACAACACTCATCAGAGGGTTTTGGCTGACTGGGGGGCGCAAAAAATATTCGAATATTATACCCACCTCTCCTCTACACAACACTCATATCACAGACGGTTTGGCTGACCTGCGGCGGGGGGCGAAATAATTCGAACTATTATTCCCTCACATACTGGCTGCCTTCCTACCCCCCCACCCCCACTCTCTAAATCACTCTCTTATCACAAATGGCTAACCAACACTACTCTCCTCACATCCCCCCACCTCTCTGGGGGGCATTCGCCGAATATTATCCCCCCCACCCCCCCATTCACCTACTACACAACACTCATACACAGAGGGTTTGGCTGGACTGACTGCGGGGGCAAATTATTCGCCGAATATTATCCCCCCACCTCTCCTCTACACAACACTCATCAGAGGGTTTGGCTACGGGGGCGGGGGCAAATTATTCGCCGAATATTAACCCCCCACCTCTCCTACTGCAAACATCATATCAGACGATGGGGGGGCGGCAAAATATTCGCCGATTATTATCCCCCCACCTCTCCTCTACACAACACTCATATCACAGAGGGTTTGGCTGAGGGCGGCAAATTATTGGGCGAATATTATGTCTCCTCTACACAACACTCATATCACAGAGGTTGGCTTGATGGGGGGCGGCGGGCAAAATATTCGCCCGAATATTATCCCCCCCACCTCTCCTACTACACACAACACTCATATCACGGTTTGGCTGACACTGGGGGGCGGGGGGCAAATTATTTCGAATTTGAATATTATCCCCCCCACCTCTAGTCTCACAACACTACTATCACAGACGGGTGGCTGACGGGGGGCGGGGGGCAAAATATTCGCCGAATATTATCCCCCCCACCTCTCCTCTACACAACACTCATATCAGATTTGGTGGACTGTCCAGGGGGGCGGGGGGCAAATTATTCGCCGAATATTATCCCCCCACCTCTCCTCTACACAACACTCATATCACAGAGGGTTTGGCTGACTGGGGGGCGGGGGGCAATATTGCGAATATACCCCCCAACCTCTCCTCTACACAACATACACAGATCACAAAAGAGTTCTCACTAATCGGGTTTGGCTGAGCGGGGGGCAAATATTCGCCGAAATATTATCCCCCCCACCTCTCCTCTACAATCTACAACACTCATCATCACAGACGTTTGGCTGACGGATGGGGCGGGGGGCAAAATATTGCCGAATATTATCCCCCCACAAATCATCCTCTACACGAACACAATATCACAGAGGGTTTGGCTGCTGGGGGGCGGGGGGGGCAAAATTATTCGCACGAATATTATCCCCCCACTCCTCTACACAACACTCATATCACAGATGTACGGGGGGTTGCTGACATCGCTGGGGGGCGGGGGCAAAATATTCGCCGAATATTATCCCCCCCACCTCTCCTCTACAACACTCTATCACAGAGGGTTTGGCTGGATGGGGGGCGGGGGGCAAATTTTTCGCGATATTATCCCCCCCACCTCTCCTCTACAACAACTCATATCACAGAGGGTTTTGGCTGACCCAGTGGGGGGCAAATTATTCGCGAATATTACCCCCCCACCTCTCCTCTACACAACAGCTCATATCACAGACCGATACTGACTGGGGGGCGGGGGGCAAAATATTCGCCGAATATATTATTCCACCCCCCTTTACCTCTCCTCTACACAACACTCATATCACAGAGGGTTTGGCTGACTGGGGGGCGGGGGGGCAAATTATTCGCCGAATATTACCCCCCCACCTCTCCTCTCACAACACTCATTTATCACAGAGGGTTTGAGCTGACTGGGGGGGCGGGGGGGCAAATTAATGCTGAAATATTATCAAACCTTATCTCATACACAACCTAACTCATTATCACAGAGGTTTGTGACCAGGGGGCGGGGGGCAAATTATTCCGAATATTATCCCCCCCATCACCTCTACTACACAACACTCATCCCCCCCATCACACACACGGGGTTTGGCTGACGGGGGGAATTATTCGCCGAATTATTCACACCACTCATATCATCACGAGGGGTTTGGCTGACCTGGGGGGCGGGGGCATTTCGCCGAATATTACCCCCTCCCCCCCACCAAATCTCTCTACACAGAACACTCATATCACAGACGGTTTGGCTGACCTGGGGGGCGGGGGGAAATTATTCGCCGAATTTTTTTATGACTAACATCTCTCGCCGAATATTATCCCCCCCCACCTCTCCGTCTAGCACAACATCATATCACAGAGGGTTTGGCTGACTGGGGGGCGTTCTATTCGCCGAAATATTCTCCCCCCCACTCTCTCCTCTACACCACACATTCATATCACAACGGACAGGGTTTGGCTGATGGGGGGGGCGGGGGCAAAATTATTCGCCAATATTATCCCCCCCACCTCTCCTCTACACAACACTCATATCACAGAGGGTTTGGCTGACTGGGGGGGACGGGGGGGCGGGGGGCAAATTATTCAGCCGAATATTATCCCCCCCCCCACCTCTCCTCTACACAACACTACATATCACAGAGGTTTGGCTGACTGGGGGGCGGGGTGGGGGGGGCAAATTATTCGCCGAATATTATCCCCACCTCTCCTCTACACAACACTCATATCAACATTTCACGGTGCTGACCTCGGGGGGGCAACATATATCGCGGTCGACAAAATTATTCGCCACCTCTCCTCTACAACACTCATATCACAGGCTGACATGGCGGGGGCAAAATATTCCCCCCAGCCGAATATCATCTCCTCTCACAACAACACTCATATCACAGAGGGGTTTGGCTGACGGGGGGGCGGGGGGCAAATTATTTGCCGAATATTATCACCTCTCCTCTACACAACACTCATATCACAGACGGTATGGATGCTCGGGGGCAAATTATTCGCCGAATTATTATCCCCCCACCTCTCCCACAACAAAACACTCATATCACAGAGGGTTTGGCTGACTGGGGGGCGGGGGGGCAAAATTATTCGCCGAATATTATCCACCTCATCTCCACACACAACTCATATCACAGACGGGTTTGGCTGACTGGGGGGCGGGGGGCAAATATTCGCTGAATATTACCCATCACCAACTCCTCTACACAACACTCATATCAGACGGGTTTGGCTGACAGCGGGGGAAATTATTCGCCGAATATTATCCCCCCCACCTCGTCCTCTACACAACACTCATATCACAGGGCGGATTTGGGGGGCGGGGGGCAAAATATTTCGCCGAATATTATCCCCCCCCACCTCTCCTCTACACAACACTCATATCACAGAGGGTTTGGCTGACGGGGGTGGGGGGGCGGGGGGCAAATTATTCGCCGAATATTATCCCCCCCCCACCTCATCTACACAACTCACTATCACAGTAGGGCCTGACTGGGGGGCGGGGGGACAAATTATTGCGAATATTACACTCCTCTACAACAACATCCTATCACAGAGGTTTGGCTGACTGGGGGGCGGGGGGCAAATTATTCGCCGATATATATCATTATCCCCCCCATCCCCCCCCCCACCTCTCCTCTACACCAACACTCATATCAACAGAGGGTTTGGCTGACGGGGGGAGGGGGGGGGCGGGGGGGCGGGGGCAAATTATTCGCCGAATATATCCCCCCCACTCTCCTCTACACCACCACTCCATCATACACACGGTTTGGCTGACGGGGGCGGGGGGCAAATTATTCGCGAATATTATCCCCCACCTCTCCTCTACACACTCATACAGGACGTTCTTGGAATTATGGACCCTGGGCAACATGGGGGATCGCGATCAAATTATTTCCCTCAATCCCCCTCTTTCCTCTACACAACACTCATCACAGAGGTTTTGGCTCTGGGGGGCGGGGGGGATATAGCCGAATCATTCCTCAAATCTCTCTATAACATCATATCACTTTGCGATAAAATTATTCGCAATTTTACACTCTCCTCTACACAACACTCATATCACAGAGGTGGCTGACTTATAGGGGGGGGGGCAGGGGGCAAATTATTCGCACTCGAATATTATCCAACCCCCCCCCTCCCCCCCACCTCTCCTCTACACAACACTCATATCAGACGGTTTGGCTGACGGGGGGCGGGGGGGCAATTTGGCATTATCCGGCCATATATATATTATGACGGGGGGGGGGCTCCTCCTAATACTATCCTCACTCATATCATCAGAGGATTGGCTGACTCTCACATATTCGCCGAATATTATCCCCCCCCCACCTCTCCTCTACACAACACTCATATCACAGAGGGTTTAGGGGGGGAGAGCTGACTATAGCGGGGTTGGGGGCATAAATTATTCGCCGAAAATCCCCCCATCTCCTCTCTCTCTACGGGGGGGGGCAACTTACTATCATAACACAACATCTATGCGGGTGGCTGCGGGGGGCGGGGGGCAAATTATTCGCCGAATATTATCCCCCCCACCCACCTTCCTCTACACAACACTCATATCACAGAGGGTTTGGTTGCTGGGGGGGGAGACTGCGAGGGGGGCAAATTATTCGCCGAATATTATCTTCCAATACTCTCTCCTCTACACAACACTCATATCACAGACGGGATTGGCTGACTGACTGGGGGGCGCAATATACCTCGCCGAATATGGTTTGGACTCATTACCTATTATCCTCTCACAACACTCCATATCACACCGGTTGGCTGGCTGGGGGGCGGGGGGCAAAATAGCCGAATATTACCCCCCACCTCTCCTCTACACAACACTCATATCACAGAGGATTTGGCTGAGGTGGGCGGGGGGCAAATTATTGCCTTTGATTATCCCCCCCCACCTGGCTCTCGGACACAACACTCATATACAGAGGGTTTGGCTGACTGGGGGGCGGGGGGCTAAATTATTCGCCTGAATATTATCCTCTCCTCTACACAACACTCATATCACAGACGGTTGGCTGACTGGGGGGCGGGGGGCAAATTATTTGCCGAATATTTATCCCCCACCTCATCCTTTCTACACAACCATCATATCACAGATGGCTGACGGGGGGGGGGGGGCAAAATATTCGCCGAATATTACCCCCCACCCTCTCCCTCTACACAACACTCATATCACAGAGGGTTTGGCTGACTGGGGGGACGGGGGCAAATTATTCGCCGAATATTATCACCTCTCTCTACACAACTACACTTACACTCATATCACGAGGTTTGGCTGACTGGGGGGGGCGGGGGGTTTTGGCATATCGGGGGGTTCCGAATATTATCCCCCCCCCCCCCACCACTCCTCTACACAAACACTCATACACAGAGGGTTTTGGCTGACTGGGGGGAGGGGGGCAAATTATTCGCGAATATTATCCCCCCCACCTCTCCTCTACACAACATCATACACAGAGGGTTTGGCTGACTGGGGGGCGGGGGCAAATTATTCGCCGAATATTATTATCCTATCTCACACCTCTCCGGGGGGCTACATCAACCTCAACAATATCACAGACGACGGGTTTGGCTGACCTGGGGGGGCGCGGGGGGGGCAAATTATCCGCACGAACTATAATCTCATCTGGCTCGGTGCCATCCGAATATTACCCCCACCTCTCCTCTACACAACACTCATATCACAGAGGGTTTGGCTGACTGGGGGGCGGGGGGCAAAATATTCGCCGAATATTATCCCCACCTCCACCTCTCCTCTACACACACATTCTCATACAATATCCAGACGGCTGGTTGGGGGGGCTACGCCGCATAATATATCGGGGGGGGGGGCGAATATTATCCCCACACCTCTCCTCTACACAACACTCATATCACAGATGTTGGCTGACTGGGGCGGGGGTGGGGCAAATTATTCGCAACCGAATATTACCCCCCCTCCCCCCCATCTCATCCTCTACACAACACTCATATCACAGAGGGTTTTGGCTGTGACTGGGGGGCGGGGGGGCAAATTATTCGCCGAATATTATCCACTTCCTCTATCATTTTTTAACACTCCATAATCACAGAGGTTTGGCTGACTGGGGGGCGGGGGGGGGCAAATTATTCGCCGAATATTATCCCCCCACCTCTCCTCTACACAACACTCATATCACAGAGGTTTGGCTGACTGGGTGGGGCGGGGGGGGTGGGGGCAAATTATTCGCCGAATATTATCCCCCCCCCTCTCTACACAAACACTCATATCACACTGCCTGACCTGGGGGGCGGGGGGCAAAATACATTGCCGAAATATTACACCTCCCTCTTTTACACACTCATACACAGAGGGTTTGGCTGACGGGGGGGGAGCGGGGGGCAAATTATTCGCCGAATATTATCCACCTCTCTATACTACACAACACTCATATACACAGACGGGGTTTGGCTGACTTTGGCTGGGGGCGGGGGGCAAATTATTATTTCGCCTGAATATATCACCTCTCCTCTACACAACACTCATATCACAGAGGGTTTGGCTGCTGGGGGGCGGGGGAAATTATGCCGCAATATACCCCCCACTCCTCTACCACTCATATCACAGAAGGTTTGGCTGACGGGGGGCGCAAATATTCGCCGAATATATCCCCCCCACCTCTCCTAACACAACACTCATATCACAGCGGAGAGGGTTTGGCTGACTTTAGGGGGGACCTCCGGGGGCTAACATATTATCGCCAGATTTGGTCAAATTATTCACCCTCCCCCCCACCTCTCCTCTACACAACACTCATATCACGAGGTTTTCGGGGGGCTGACTGGGGTGGGGGGCGGGGGCCCCCCCACTATATTCGGCTGAATATTATTCCACCCCCCCCCACCTCTCCTCTACACAACACTCATATCAGACGGTTTTGGCTGACCGGGTGGGGGCGGGGGCAAATTATTCGCCGAATATATCCCCCCACTCTCTTCACCCATATTTATCCCCGGCACTCTCACTACACAACACTCAGATTTCACAGAGTTCTGACTGGGGGGCCAGGGGGGGCACTATTCGCGAATATTATCCCCCCCACCTCTCCTCTACACCACTCATATCAGAGGTTTTTTGGCTGACCGTGGGGGGGCGGGGGCAAAATTATTCGCCGAATATTATCCCCCCACCTCTCCTATACACAACACTCATATCACATGACGATTGGCTGACTGGGGGGGCGGGGGGCAAAATTATTCGCCGAATATTATCCCCAACCTCTCCTCTACACAACACTCATATCACAGAGGGTTTGGCTGACTGGAGGGCGGGGGGCAAATTATTCGCCGAATATTATCCCCCCCACCTCTCCTCTACACAACACTCATATCACAGGGGGGAGCCGATTGGCATGACTGGGGGGCGGGGGCAAATTATTGCGAATATTATCCCCCCACCTCCTCCTCTACACAACACTCATATTTTCACAGAGTCTAGGGGGCTGACTGGGGGGCGGGGGGCAAATTATTCGCCGAATATTATCCCCCCAACCTCTAACCTCTACACCACTCATTATCAATCACCCCCCACCTTTAACTGACTTTGGTGCGGGGGGCGGGGGGCAAATTATTCGCCGAATATTATCCCCCCCACCTCTCCATCTACACAACACTCTATCACAGAGGTTTGGCTTCGCCGATATTTATTTCACTCCGCCTCTACACAACACTAGGGGGGCACAGACAGGTGACTGGGGGGCCGCACATTACGGGGGGGCCGCTGAATATTATCCCCCCCACCTCTCCTCTACACATCACTCAATATCACAGAGGGTGGCTGACTGGGGGGGCTGGGGGGCAAATTATTCGCCGATATTATCCCCCCACTCTCCTGGGGGGCTACTCACTCATATCACAGACATTTGGCTACGGTTGCCGGGCTATATCGGGGGGGCGATATTTTTATCTACTCTCTTTCTACACCACCCCCCCACTCATATTTCACTTGCGTGATTTTGGTGGGGGGCGGGGGGCAAATTATTCGCCGATACTATATCCCCCCCACCTCTCTACACACAACTCATATCACAGAGGGTTTGGCTGAGACTAAGGGGGCGGGGGGCATAAAATATTCGCGAATATTATTCCCCCCCACCTCTCCTCTACACAACACTCATATCACAGACGGGTGGGGGGCTGACGTGGGGGGCGGGGGGCAAAAAATATTCGCGATATAGGGTGGCTCTCTTCCGCTCTACACACTCAAAATTTATACCCCCCCGGAGAGGGTTTGGCTGACTGGGGGGCGGGGGCAAATATTCGGCCATATATCCCCCCCCTTCCACCTCTCCTCTACACAACACTCATATCACAGAGGGTTTGGCTGACTGGGGGGCGGGGGGCTGCGGGGGCAAATATTCGCGATATTATCCCCGCCCCCATCCTCTCTCTACACAACACTCATATCACAGAGGGTTTGCTGATGGGGGGCGGGGGGCAAATTATTGCCGAATATATCCCCCCCACCTCTCCTCTACACAACACTCATATCACAGAGGGTTTGGCTGACTGGGGGGTGGGGGGCAAATTATTCGCCGAATATTATACCCCCCACCTCTACCTCTACACAACAACTCATACACACAAGGGTATTGGCTTGACCTGGGGGGACGGGGGCAAATTATACGCAGGAATATTATCCCCCCCCCAACCTCTCCTCCTACACAAACACTCATATCAGACGGTTTGGCTGAACGCGGGGGGCGGGGGCAAATTAATCGCCGGAATATTATCCCCCCCCCCTCTCACCTCTTACACACACTCAGATCCCACAGGACTGGATTGGGGGCGGGGGGCAAAAATTCTATTCGCCGAATAATTATCCTCCCCCCCACCTCCTCCTCTTACACCAACAACTCATATCACAGAGGTTTATGGCCCCCTGGGGGGGGGACTGGGGGGCGGGGGGCAAATTATTCGCCGAATAAACATCCCCCCCACCTCTCCCTCTACACAACACTCATATCACAGAGGGTTTGGCTGACCTGGGGGGCAGGGGGGCCAAATTAATTTCGCTGAATAATTAATCCCCCCCACCACCTCCTCCTACTACACCAACACTCATATCACAGTCATAGGGTTTGGCTGACCTGTGGGGGCGGGGGGCAAATTAAATTACGCCGAATATTAATCCCCCCACCCCCCACCTCCACCTACAACCACCACTCATATCACAGACGGTTTGGCTGACCGGGGGCGGGGGGGCAAACTAATTCGGCCGGAATCTTTATCCCCCCCAAACCTTAATTTCCTCAACACCAACAATCCTCATTATCACCCCCCCAGAGGGTTTGGCCTGACAAGGGGGGCCCGGGGGGCAAATTATTCGCCAAATATTAACCCCCCCACCTCTATATACACAACACTTTCATAGCAGACGGTTTGGCTGACCGGGGGGGAGGGCGGGGGCAAAATTATTCCGCCGAATATTATCCCCCCACCTCTCCTCTACACCAACACTCATATCACAGACGGATTGGGGGGCGGGGGGCAAAAAAAAAAAAAATAATTTCGCCCAAAATTATCCCCCCCACCTCTCCTCTACACACAAACTTCATTAATCACAGAGGGTTTGCCCTGAACTGGGGGGCGGGGTGCAAATTATTCCCCCCACCTCGATATTATCCCCCCAACCTATCCGCTACAACAACAACTCCAATCACAGACGGGTTTGAGGGCTGACCTGGGGGCGGGGGGGCCAGAATTAATTCGACCTGAATATTAATCTCCCCCCCACCTCTCCCTCTACACTAACACTCATATCACACGCACAGGGAGGGTTTTGGACTTGACTGGGTGGGGGCGGGGGCCAAATTGAATTCGTCCGAAGTATTATCCCCCCCCACCACTCCTCATACAACACAAACTCATATCACCAGACAGGAGGTTTTTGGCTGACCGGGGGGGCGGGTGGGGGGCAAATTAATTCACCGAATATTAATCCCCCCCACCTCTCCACTACACAACACTCATAATCACAGAGGGTTTGGCGACTGGGGGGCGGGGGGCAAATTATTCGGGGGGCCGCCAATATTATCCCCCCCACCTCATCCTCTACACAACACTCATATCACAGAGGTTTGGCTGACTGGGGGGCGGGGGGCAAATTATTACTCCCCTCGAATATTTATCACCTCATCCTCTATACACAACACTCATATCACAGACGGTTTGGCTGGACCCGGGGGGCGGGGGGCAAAGATTCGCGGGGGGCAATATTATCCCCGCAAAATTATTCGGTCCTCTACACCAACTACCCTTCATAACCCCCCCCCACAGAGGGTTTTGGCTGACCTGGGGGGCGGGGGGCAAATTTATTCGCGAGAAATTAACCCCCCCCACCTCCTCTACACAACACTCATATCACCAGAGGGAGTTTGGCTGATCAGGCGGGTCGGGGGGCAAATTATTCGCCGAATATTATCCCCCCCACCTCGTCCTCTACACAACACTCATATCACAAGAGGGTTTTGGCTGACTGGGGGGGCGGGGGGAAATTATTCGCCAAATATTTTCCCCACCCCCACCCTCTCCTCTAACAACCCATCATATCACAGACGGTTTGGCTGACGGGGCAAGGGGGGCAAATTATTATTCGCCGAATATTATCCCCCCCCCCCCACCTCTCCTACTACACAACTTTTATGGGGGATGGCATATCACAGAGGTTTGGCTGACTGGGGGGCGGGGGGCAAAATTATTCCGCCGAATATTATCCCCCCCACCTCTCCTCTACACAACACACCTCATATCACAGACGGTTTGGCTGACCTGGGGGGGCGGGGGGGCGGGGGGGCAAATTATTCGCCGAATATTATCCCCCCCACCTCTCCTCTACACAACACTCATATCACAGAGGTTTTGGCTGACCGGGGGGTTTGGCGGGGGGCAAAATTATTGGCCAATAATTATCCCCCCACCTCTCCACTACACAACAGGGGGGCATATCACAGAGGGTTTTGGCTTGACTGCCGCAATATTCGCCGAATATTTATCCCCCCCACCTCTCCTCTACACAACACCTCATATCACAGAGGCGGTTTGGCTGACTGCGGGGGGCGGGGGCAAATTAAAATAATTCGCCGCCAAATTAATTATTATCCCCCCCCACCTCTCCTCTACACAACACTCATATCACAGAGGGTTTGGCTTTGGACTTGGGGGGACGGGGGGCAAAATTATTCCGCGCATATTAAATTCCCCCCACCTCCTCCTTCGACCAACCAACTCATTATCACAGACGGGTGGCGACCTGGGGGCCGGGGGGTCCACTTATTCCCCAAAATTATCACCCTCCTCTACACCCCTCAATCACAGACGGTTTGGCTGACTGGGGGTTTCGGGGGCAAACATATTCAGGCCGAATATCTTACCCCCCCCATTTTCCCCCCACCTCTCTCTACACAACCACTCATATCACAGAGGGTTTGGCTGACTGCCGGGGTGGGGCCAAATTATTCGCCGAATATAACCCCCCCAACCACCTCTCCTCGACACACACTGGGGGCACTACTCATGACACAGACGGTTTTGGCTGACCGGGGGGCAGGGGGGGGGCCAAATTATTCGCCGAATATTATCCCCCCCCACCTCCGCTCCTCTACACACAACAACTCATATCACAGAGGTTTGGCTGACTGGGGGGCAGGGGGCAAATTATTCAGCCGAATATTATCCCCCCCACCTCTCCTCTACACAACCACTCATATCACAGACGTTTGGCTGACCTGGGGGCGGGTGTGGGGGGGGGGGGGGGAGGGGGGGGGCAAATTATTCTCACCCCCGCACAATATTATCCCCCCCACCTCAACATCATTCACAACACTACATATCACAGAGGGTTTTGGCTGACTGGGGGCGGGGGCAAATTAGTTCGCCGATATTATCCCCCCCACCTCCTCCTCTACACAACACTTACATATCACAGACGGATTTGGATCTGAAAATACGGGGGCCGACATAGGGGGCTTTCGCGGGGGGAAATTATTCAGACCTCTCCTCACCACAACCCTCATATCACAGAGGGTGGCTGACCGGGGGACGGGGGGCAAATTTATTCGCGAATAATTATCACAACCTCTACACAACACTCATATCACAGAGGGTTTGGCTGACCGGGGGCGGGTGGCATTCCCCGAAAATTAATCCCCCCCCCACCTCTCCCTACACAACACCCATAATCACAGAGGTTTGGCAGATGGGGGGCGGGGGGGCAAATTATTCGCCGAATATTATCCCCCCCCACCTTCTAGCTCTACACCACACTGGGGGTTAACACTCATTATCAACCCCCATCACACGGTTATTTGGACTGATGGCTGACCTGGGGAGGGCGGGGGGCAAATTATTCGCCGAATATTAATCCCCCCCACCTCTCCTCTACACAACACTCATAATCACAAGAGGGTTTGGCTGACGTGGGGGGCGGGGGGCAAATTAAATTATTCGCCGAAATATTATCCCCCCCACCATCCTCCTCTACAACACTCATAATCACAGACGGTTTGGCTGAACCGGGTTCGGAGGGGGGCAAATTAAATATCGCCGAATATTATCCCCCCCACCATCTCCTGCTACACAACATCTCAGAGGTTTGGCACGGGGGGAGGGGGAAATTAATTTGCAGACTCGCCAAAATCATTTCTGCCGAATAAATTTATTCCTCCCCCCCACCTCGGGGGGTCCTCTACACAACACTCATCACAGAGGGTTTTGGCTGAACTGGGGGGCTGGGGGGGGGCAAATTATTCGCCGAATATTATCCCCCCCACCTCTCCTCTACACAACACTCATATCACAGACGGATTTTGGCTGACCGGGGGTAACGAGCAAAAGTAAATTATTCGCCGAATTATTATCCCCCCCACCTCTCCTCTACACAACACTCATATCACAGACGGGTTTGGCTGACCCTGGGGGGAGGGGGGCTTATGCAACATATTCGCCTCCGAACTATTATCCCGCCCCCCACCTCTCCTCTACACAACCAACATCATATCACAAGACGGTTTGGCTGACGGGGGGCTGGGGGGCAAATTATTCGCCGAATATTAAACCCCCACCCCACCTCTCCTCTAACCCCCACCCAACCTCAAAATTAAAATCCACCCCCCCACCGGACGATTGGCTTGACGTGGGGGCCGCAAATTAATTGGCCCGAATATTATCCCCCCCACCCTCCTCCTCATACACACTCTTATATCACAGACTGGTTTTGGCTGACCGGGGGCGGGGGGCAAATTATTCGGCCGAATATTATCCCCCCCCCCACCTCTCCTCTACACAACACTCATATCACAGAGGGATTTGGACTAGACCTGGGGGGGCTGGGGGCAAATTATCGGGGGGCGAATAAATTATTCCCCTCCCCCACCTCCCTCTACACAACACTCATCACAGACGGGTTTGCCGAACCGGGGGGTCGGGGGGGCATTATTTCGCCCGAAATAATTATCCCCCACACCTCTCCTCTACACAACACTCATATCACAGAGGTTTGGCTGACGGGGGGTGGGGGGCGGGGGGGTCAAATTATTCGCCGAAATAAACCCCCCACCACTCCTCTTACAACCACCCAAATCAATCACCAGACGGTGGCTGACCGGTGGCGGGGGGCAAATTATTTCGCGAATTTAATCCCCCCCACCTCCCCCTACACACACCTCATACCACAAGGGTTTGGCTGACTGGGGGGCGGGGGGCAAAATTATTCGCCGAATATTATCCCCCCCACCTCTCCTCTACACAACACTCATATCACAGAGGGTTTGGCTGACTGGGGGGCGGGGGGAGGGGCAAATTATTCGCCGAATATTATCCCCCCCACCTCTCCTCCTAAGCAACCATGCACACTCATATCACCAGAGGACGGTTTGGCTGACCGCCCGGGGGGCGGGGGCAAAATTATTCGTGCCGAATATTATCCCCCCCACCTCTCCTCTACACAACACTCATATCACAGAGGGTTTGGCTGACTGGGGGCGGGGGGCAAAATTATTCGCCGAATATTATCCCCCCCCACACCTCTCCTCTACACAACACTCATATCACAGACGGTTTGGCTGACGGGGGCGGGGTGCAAATATTCTCACCGAATATTATCCCCCCCACCTCTCCACTACACGAACACTCATATCACCAGAGGGTTTGGCTGACTGGGGGGGGGCGGGGGGGCAAATTATTCGCCGAATATTATCCCCCCCACCTCTCCTCTACACAACACAATCACATCATCGGGGGGACAGACGGTTTTAAAGGGCTGATCGAGGGTGGGGGGCGGGGGGGCAAATTATTCGGCCGTCGAACGGAAAGATATCCCCCCCACCTCTCCTCTACACAACACTCATATCACAAGAGGGTTTGGCTGACTGGGGGGGAGCGGGGGGCAAATTATTCGCCGAAATATTATCCCCCCCACCTCTCCTCTACAACAACACATAACCCTCACAGACGGTTTGGCTGAACACCCGGGGGCAGGGGGGCAAATTATTTCGCCGAATATTATCCCCCCCCCCCACCTCTCCTCTACACAACACTCATATCACAGAGGGTTTGGGCACGACGGGGGGTGGGGGGCGGGGGGCAAAATATTCGCCACGACCATTACTCCCCCCCCCCCACCTCTCTACACAACACACATATCACAGAGGGTTTTGGCTGACTGGGGGGCGGGGGGGCAGGGGGCAAATTATCCGCCGAATATTATCCCCCCCACCTCTCCTCTACTACCACACTCCATATCACAGACGTTATGGCTGACCGGGGGAGGGGGGCGGGGGGCAATAAAATTAAGACGTTACGCCGAATGATTATTATCCCCCCCACCTCTCCTCTACACAACACTCATATCATCAGAGGGTTTGGCTGACTGGGGGGCGGGGGGCAAATTATTCGCCGATTAAATTATCTCTCACCTCTCGGGGGCCTTCGTACACAACACTCATATCACAGTACGGTATTGGCCTGAACCTGGGGGGCGGGGGGCAAATACTATTCGCCGGGGGAAAAACCAATATTATCCCCCCCACCTCTCCTCTACACAACACGGGGGCGGGGGGCTCCATCACTGCGTTTTGCTATGTGGGGGCGAGGGGGCCAAAATTATTCGCCGAGGGGCATGCATCTCCCGACTAACTCCCACCGTCTCCACTACACACTACGATCACAGACGGCCCCCGTTTGGCTGAGAGGGACCTGGCGGGGTGGGCAAACAAACGATTCGCCGAATATTATCCCCCCACCACTCCTCTACACAACACTCATACTCACAGACTTTTGGCTGACTGGACCGGGGCGGGGGCAAATTATTCGCCGAATAAATTATCCCCCCCACCTCCTCTCTACACAACACTCATATCACAGAGGGTTACCTTTTGGCTGACTGGGGGGGGCCAAGGGGGCAAATTACTTCGCCCTACCGAATATTATACCCCCCCCCACCTCTCCTACTATCCACACACTCTCTACACAACACTCATATCACAGACGGTTTGGCTGACCGGGGGAGGGGGGCAAATTATTCGCCGAATATTATCCCCCCCCACCTCTCCCTACACACACTCATATCACAGGGGGGAGGGTTTGTCTGGGGACTTGGGGGGCTTGATCAAATTTATCCGGGGGGCGTACCCTTATTTATTTCCCCCTAACCCTCTTTCCTCTTACCCCCCCACCATCACTCTTAAAATCAACAGTCGGTTTTGGCTTCGAACGCGCAAAATTAATGCGATATTATGCCCCCCCACCTCTCCTCTACACAACACTCATATCACAGAGGGTTTGGCTGACTGGGGGGCCCGGGGCAAATTATTCGCCGAATTTTATTCCCCCCCCAACCTCCTCCTTCTACCCAACAATCGTTATCACCGACCCGGTTTGGCTGACGGGGGGAGGCGGATCAAAATTATTCGGGGGGCTCGAATTTTTATCCCCCACCTCTCCTCTACACAAAACAACTCATATCACAGATCGGTTGGCTGACCGGTGGGGGCGGGGGGCAAATTATTACGCGAATATTATCCCCCCCACCTCTCCTCTACACCACACTCATATCACAGATGACGGGGTTGGCCGTAGACCCCTGTTTGGCTGACCGGGGGGCAGGAGGGGGGCAAATTATTCGCCGAATATTATCCCCCCACCTCTCTATACTACACACTCATATCAGACGGTTTAGGCTGACCTGGGGGGAAGGGGGGGGGGCAAATTATTCGCCGAATATTTATCCCCCCCACCCCTCTTCCCTCTACACACACCATCATATCACAGACTGATTGGGCCGATTTCGGCCGTGAATGGGGGGAGGGGGGCAAAATATTCGCCGAATATTATCCCCCCCCACCTTCTCCTATCACAACACTCATATCACAGAGGGTTTGGGCTGACTGGGGGAGCGGGGGGCAAATTTATTGTTTCCGAATATTATTTTTCCCCCCTCCCCCCAACTCTCCTCTACACAACATCATATCACCGAGGGATTTGGCTGACTGGTGGGGGGGCGGGGGGCAAATTATTCGCCGAAATATTATCCCCCAAACCTGGGGGGCTCCTCTACATCAACACTCATATCACAGACGGTTGGCTGACTGACCGGGGGCGGGGGGCAAATTATTCGTCCGAATATTATCACCTCTCCTCTACACAAAACACTCATATCACACAGACGGTTTTGGCTGACCGGGGGCGGGGGGGGGGGGGGGCAAATTATTCGCCGAATATATCCCCCCCACCTCTCCTCTACACAACCACTCATATCACAAGAGGGTTTGGCTGACTGGGGGTCGGGGGGCAAATTATTCGCCGAATATTATCCCCCCCCACCTCTCCTCTACACAACACTCATATCACAGAGGGTTTGGGCTGATTGGGGGGCGGGGGGTAAATTATTCGCCGAATATTATCCCCCCCACAGTAACAGTAATGAAAGTCAGGAAAAAGGGGGGGGGAGAATATTCCGGTGGAGGGCAAAATATTCGGCGAAGATTCTACCCCCCGGGGGGGGGAAATATTCGTAATGAGGGGGGAGATTATTCGCCTGGGGGGGAGAATATTCGGCGAATATTCTGCCCCCGGGGGGGGGAAATATTCTGGGGGGAAAATATTCGTTTACACCGGCATGTACACAGAGAATACCAGGTTTGTGTCTTTTCATATCAAGTTTATCAGGCAAGGCTATGAAACGCGTACGAGTGCCGAGGCTTGCCGAGGAATTCCTACCGTTTCCGAGCCGAGCCTGATAAACTTGATATCAAAAGACAGTAGCCTGGTATTCTATTTATCAGGTAACGTTTTATGCTGGAAAATGACTACAGATGACGTCATCACCTATGGACAAAACACAGACATTTTTATGTTGCGTCATTACACCGACATCATTCGATAATGTCACGTGACGTCATCCGACTAATGGAACGTCAGTTTTCACTTCGTTGTAACCCGGATGTTTGTATCGGGTCAATGGCTCATACAAAAATATATTATCAGTCGGTACGTATTCGACCAATACATAGCTCGTTACCTGATAAATAGAGAATATCAGACTAGTGACTTTATCAGGCAAGCATCAGAATTCCTTCGCGTTTCCTAGCTTACCACTACAATACCAGATCACTTAGCCGCAGGTGTGAATCATAGTGTTCACCAATAAGATATGAATCCATATGGCTATACATCACTACTGTCTTTTCCACAATTTGCTGCCGAACTTTCAGCCAATACGGACAGTAAATCCAACAAGAGCTGTAGGAGAACAGCATAGCTCGACTACGAGGGTTGTCGATGTACACATAGCTTGACAAACAAGGTGACTGCGGCCTGCAGAAAAACCTTAACCAAGGTTGACTAAAAACCTTAACCAAGGGAAATTAATTAAGTAATTCAAGGTTAAATGTCGGTCAATGTCAGATATAGGTCAGGGGTTATTGATGTACATCACTAGGAGATGAAGTTTTCCAAGTATGGTTGCTGTAGGCCCAGGAGTATTCCATATACAAGCTTGACTATAAACCTTAACCAAGGGGAAATAACTAAGTAATCCAATGATAAAAGTAGGTCAAGGTCAAATATAGGTCAGGGGTTATTGATGTACATCCCTATGAGAAAAAGTTATCCAAGTATGGTGTCTGTATGCACAATAGTATTCCATATACAAGCTTGACTATAAACATTAACCAAGTAATTCAAGGTTAAATGTAGGTGAAGGTAAAATATAGGTCAGGGGTTATTGATGTACATCCCTATGAGAAAAAGTTATCCAAGTATGGTGTCTGTATGCACAATAGTATTCCATGAACAAGCTTGACTAAAAACCTTAACCAAGGTCGACTAAAAAACTTAATCAAGGGGAATTAACTAAGTAATTGAAGGTTAAATGTAGGTCAAGGTCAAATATAGGTCAGGGGTTGTTGATGTACATCACTAGGAGATGAAGTTGTCCAAGTATGGTTGATGTAGGGCCAGGAGTATTCCATCTACAAGCTTGACTAAAAACCTTAACCAAGGGGAATTAAGTAAGTAATTAAAGAGGAAATGTAGGTCAAGGTCAACTATAGATCAGGGGTTATTGATGTACATCCCTATGAGAAAAGGTTGTCCAAGTATGGTGTCTGTATGCACAATAGTATTCCATCTACAAGCTTGACTAAAAACCTTAACCAAGGTCGACTAAAAAACTTAACCAAGGGGAATTAACTAAGTAATTGAAGGTTAAATGTAGGTCAAGGTCAAATATAGGTCAGGGATTGTTGATGTACATCACTAGGAGATGAAGTTGTCCAAGTATGGTTGGTGTAGGGCCAGGAGTATTCCATCTACAAGCTTGACTAAAAACCTTAACCAAGGGGAATTAAGTAAGTAATTAAAGAGGAAATGTAGGTCAAGGTCAACTATAGATCAGGGGTTATTGATGTACATCCCTATGAGAAAAGGTTGTCCAAGTATGGTGTCTGTATGCACAATATTATTCCATGTACAAGTTTGAGTAAAAACGTTAACCAAGGTCGACTAAAAACCTTAACCAAGGGGAATTAACTAAGTAATTCAAGAGGAAATGTAGGTCAATGTCAAAATAGATCAGGGGTTGTTGATGTACATCACTAGGAGATGAAGTTGTCCAAGTATGAAGGGAGTAGGGCCAGTAGTATTCCATATACAAGCTTGACTAAAAACCTTAACCAAGGGGAATTAAGTAAGTAATTCAAGAGGAAATGTAGGTCAAGGTCAAATATAGATCAGGGGTTATTGATGTACATCCCTATGAGAAAAGGTTGTCCATGTATGGTGTCTGTATGCACAATAGTATTCCATGTACAAGCTTGACTAAAAACCTTAACCAAGGTTGACTCAAAACCTTAACCAAGGGGAATTAACTAAGTAATTCAAGAGGAAATGTAGGTCAAAGTCAAATATAGATCAGGGGTTATTGATGTACATTACTAGGAGATGAAGTTGTCCAAGTATGGTGGGTGTAGGGCCAGTAGTATTCCATATACAAGCTTGACTAAAAACCTTAACCAAGGAGAATTAACTAAGTAATTGAAGAGGAAATGTAGGTCAAGGTCAAAAATAGATCAGGGGTTATTGATGTACATCCCTATGAGAAAAGGTTGTCCAAGTATGGTGTCTGTATGCATAATAGTATTCCATGTACAAGCTTGAGTAAAAACCTTAACCAAGGTTGAGTAAAAAGCTTAACCAAGGGGAATTAACTAGGTAATTCAAGGTTAAATGTAGGTCAAGGTCAAATATAGGTCAGGGGCTGTTGATGTACATCACTAGGAGATAAAGTTGTCCAAGTATGGTTGGTGTAGGGCCAGGAGTATTCCATCTACAAGGTTGACTAAAAACCTTAACCAAAGAGAATTAACTAAGTAATTAAAGAGGAAATGTAGGTCAAGGTCAAATATAGATCAGGGGTTACTGATGTACATCCCTAGGAGATGAAGTTGTCCAAATATGGTGGGTGTAGGGCCAGGAGTATTCCATATACAAGCTTGACTAAAAACCTTAACCAAGGCGTGACGGTGACGCCGACGCCGGGGTGACAACATAAGCTCTACTTATTCTTCGAATAGTCGAGCTAAAAACTATTTGAATGTAAGTACTAAAATATTCCTATGGCAATTTAACATTGGGGCTAAACAAATAGTTTTAAAAATAATTTTGGAATTTGTGGACCAATTTTCAAAATCTTTTTTTTTTTAGTTACATCACTTCCCAACTATCTAGCCAGGTTTCAAAGCACCTATCTACAACTATCTAGCCAGGTTTCAAAGCACCTATCTACAACTATCTAGCCAGGTTTCAAAGCACTTTCCAAATTGTTTTGTTTTTCAACCCTCACGGTCACTGTCCAGCTCCTTTTTACCCAATTTAAATATTTTTTAGATTTAATATGTTTAATAGCCAAAAGTTTGTCAGCAGAAAAACGTGGAACAAACAGTAAGACCTTCGAAGAAGAAGACATTTGAACTCTCTAATTAATTTTCGGTGAAATGTGAAAGTTGACCCCTAGTTGAAAAGAAAAGAAAATTGTGGACGGATGACGGACGAAAAGCGGTAACAATAGCTCACTTGAGTCTTTGGCTCAGGTGAGCTAAACAAGAGGGCCATGATGGCCCTAATTCGCTCACCTGACTCCATGAACACCAGAGGAGAATGTGACATTGAGTTCATGTGTTTTAAAAAAATTGTGCTATTTTTAGATGGCGGTCATCTTGGATTAAGCGATGACTCTCATTTTACAAAATCTGAAAATGCTTCACCCAGCATCGGCCATGTGGTTCCTGAGAAAAAGTTGTTAAAAATCTTGAATAAATGGACCTTTTGGTGGCCATCATGGAAGACATAATCATCCGATTCCGACATATATTGCACCAGAGTGATCGCCTCATTGATACCTTCAATTTGATATATGACATGACCATATTCAGTCTATAAAATTTGACCCCAATTTGACCCCACGGGCCACGCCCATTTTTGACCCCAGGGGGTCACCATTTTAACAACTTTCAAAGAGCAATGTACATCGATCATTCCTACCAAGTTTCGTCGAAATCCGGCTAGCGGTTCATGAGAAGAAGATTTTTTAAGAATTTATGCTATTTTTAGACAGTGGCCATCTTGGATTAGCGATGACCTCCATTTTAACAAATCTGAAAAGGCTTCACACATGGACCATAACTTTTAAGTTTGGCTACCATGGGCCAAGCGGTTCATGTGAAGAAGAATTTTGAAATCTCTAATAACAGAACGACCTTTTGACCTTTCGGCGGCCATCTTGGATGACATAACAATCCGATTTCGACAGAAAATGCACCAGAGTGATCGCCTCATTGATACCTTCAATTTGATATATGACATGACCATATTCGGTCAAAAATAAAATTTGACCCCAATTTGACCCCACGGGCCACGCCCATTTTTGACCCCGGGGTCACCATTTTAACAACTTTGAAAGAGCAATGTACATCGATCATTCCTACCAAGTTTTGTCGAAATCCGGCAAGTGGTTCATGAGAAGAAGATTTTTTAAGAATTTATGCTATTTTTAGACGGCGGCCATCTTGGATTAGCGATGACCTCCATTTTAACAAATCTGAAAAGGCTTCACCCATGGACCATAACTTTTAAGTTTGGCTACCATGGGCCAAGCGGTTCATGTGAAGAAGAATTTTGAAATCTCTAATAAAAGAACGGCCTTTTGACCTTTCGGCGGCCATCTTGGATGACATAACAATCCGATTTCGACAGAAAATGCACCAGAGTTATCGCCACATTGATACCTTCAATTTGATATATGACATGACCATATTCGGTCAAAAATAAAGTTTGACCCCAATTTGACCCCATGGGCCACGCCCATTTTTGACCCCTGGTCACCATTTTAACAACTTTGAAAGAGCAATGTACATCGATCATTCCTACCAAGTTTCGTCGAAATCCGGCAAGCGGTTCATGAGAAGAAGATTCTTTAAGAATTTTTGCTATTTTTAGACGGCGGCCATCTTGGATTACGTAATGACGTCATTTTAACAAATTTGTAATCCCCCTAACTAAGGACCATGACCATGAAGTTTGGTGACTATAGACCCAATGGTTACCGAGGAGAAGACGTTTGAAAATGTTCACGGACGACGGACGACGGACACATTGCGGTAACAATAGCTCACATGAGCTTCGCTCAGGTGAGCTAAAAACCACTAGACTGTGACAGAGCTACAGATAAGCTGCGTATTTGCGTAAATACCCAATTAAAATTGCCGAAAAACCCAATTGAACTCCGAAGTAGCGAGTATCAAAAAGCAATAACAATTTTGTGGTACCTGTATCATGCTGCAGAAAACAATAAACAGACCACAAATATAGGATATTTTTCTTATTTTCCATGAAAACACATCTTGGTATTTAATTATAAAGAAATGACAAGATATGTTTTCATTTCAAAGCAAACTAATTCAATAATTGCTGTCTGTTGGTGTGTAAACAGTAGTGAGATTTTATTTTACCCAATTCAAATTTTGAAATACCCAATTGCTTCAGAAATGATGGAGTGAAAATAGTCAATTACTAATTCCTTATCTGGAGCCCTGCTGTGATATTCTATTTATCAGGAAACATTTTATATGACATGAGAAATGGGAACTTATAGCATTTATGATCAGTGTAGCTCCTGATCAAATAACAGACGCCTACCAAGTATACTTGGATCAACAGCAGACAAAAAGTTGAGTATCTGAAGGACAGAATATCTACCGGTTCCATTGAGGATTATTTGTGGTAGCGACTGGAGAAATGGGGCTTATGGGACTTGTGACCAGCCTAGCTCCTGTTGCCTATTTCACCAGCATTGCATAGTACACTTTTCTGGCAAAGTATACTTTGAGGGAGCAATTTTCAAATTAAGGATTAATTTATTAATTTTTATTATACTGAATTTATTACATTATCACAGCCATTTTGGCTGTGATAATGTTATAAATTCAGTATAATAATTCTGCATACTTATAATCATCAAATATATGCAGTCGTTAGTTCTTTATGAAATGATGCATTTCGCGAAAAATAAATGATTACTCCCTCAAAGTATACTTTGCTAGATAAGTATACTTTGAAATTTTGATGAAATCGGCTACTGATCTGTGAGAATATACACACATCCTGATTCAGATACAGATTGTTTGTCAGAAACATGACATTGACCGAGTGGTAAACAGTGGATATCCTGATCAGTCTGCGCGGATGCGCAGGCTGATCTGGATCTACACTGGTCGCATAGGCCACATTTATGCAAACAAGGTGATCGTCAGGGAGTGTCTCTGTTTCTCCAGTCACAAATTATGCTATATTAAAAACAGAAGGTTGGAACTTACTTGAAAGGCTTATTTTTATGAATTATCGAGTGCCGAGTGAGATGCTTTTTCTGGCCGAAGATTTTGTGGCAAACGTTGCATTCGAACATTCCCCGTGGCCAGGATGATTTCTTGATGGACGCCTTCTTCAGGTCACCTTCCGGCTTCTTATCGGTTGTATCTGTAATTCAATGAGATTCAGTAGGAGAATGAAGTAACCCGTTTTGTATTGGCCGAACAAATACTGACAGGTAACAAAGTGTTGTATCATACATTGACTAGATACGAATATCTGGGTTACAACAAATTGAAAACTAACGTTTCACTAGTCGAACGATGTCACTTGACATGCATAATGTGCAATGGCGCAACTTAAACAAGTCTGAGTTCATTTCAATGGAATCCACATCATATTTCCTCAGTTTCTATATAAATAAAATCTTACCTAATAAATCAAATGTCATTCCACGTACATTGTATAGCAATTCCGAGGCTCGTAGAGAAATTCCTACCATTTCTGTTTGTTTGTTTGTTTATTGGTGTTTAACGGCCTATCAACAGCTATGGTCATATAAGGCCGGGCAAACGGGTTCAATCCCATTTTAACCTGCTGCATTGGGGGTGGGGGAATCCCAAAATCGGAACAGAATATTTACATCGAGAAAAAATATATTCCGCCCTGAAATTAGAATTACCTGACCTGGTGCCAGGTCCATACCACACCAAAGTCACTTGGCCCCTTCCCCTAAAATAGGCATACAAATAATCGTAACTCAAAATATGGGGCATAACCAGATTCAACTGTCACATACAAAATGCCAAAGACGTATGTGAGGGCCAAACCAGGTCTCCAGTCGGAATTCCGGTAAGGATGAATGCCGATCGTTTAATTACCCGTCGCGTGCTCCTGACCAACCACCCACTCCTACCATTTCTGAGCCGAACGTCATAAATTTGATATCTGAAAACGACACTGTGTTACCAGTCGGTACGTATTGAGCCAATATAGAGCTAGTTACTTGGTAACAACTGCGATCAAGCTGTACGAGTGTGTGGGCTGACCAGGCACTACAGCAGTCATTAACCCTGTCCGCTATCTTAATATTTTTGTTGTCTGCTGTTTATTTTATATTTTCCATTTTTATCATCAAAAACATGCTTTAACAGCACTTCAGAATCATTTCCATTGGACATGATTCTGAAGTGTTGTCAAACCATGTTTTTTTATTGAGAAATAAGGCAAGATATAAAAGCAACAGCAGACGGCAATTGTTGTGTGTTAAGGGTTAAGTCAATAAACACTTGGTGTATGGAGAGTCACATTATCAAATGCATGCAGTCCATATTTGTTCTTTAACCCTTTAAGTGGAATGGATTTTGATATGTTGATTTTCTGACCAATCCAATCATCACAAAATGATTTTCAGACTAGTCCATTTATGAAAAGGGGGTTCAAGTTCTCATCAAACATATGAAAATTACTTTAAACCAGATGGCCGCGGCCCGCATGTCGAGCCCGCCGAAGCATTTGATGGTATTTTTAAAAACTTTAACGCAGATTTCGGACGGATGGACGGACGTTCCTACAAATGGATACTTATGTGACTAACCTAACCTTTTCCTTTGTTCATCCCTATTGTTCTGTAGCCACATAAACCCATTTTTAGCCACATAAAATCAATAGAATATTACATAACCTATTGTTCTCCTAGCCACATATGTATCCATTGGTAAGCCCGGACGGACGCACACACATACGCATGGACACCCGGACATCATTGTGATCAATATGTCTCGCTTTCCGCAAGCGGGCTCAACAAAAAGTGCAGATCCTGATGAGATGGTTTGTCTCGAGCCGGCTCATCTGGATCTACACTTTTTGCCAATACCACTATACAGGCGGTCGGTCGGTGCTGTAACACCATATAATCTAAGAAATAACCATAATATAAACATTCCACATAGTAGACTTGAAACATACAAACGATCTTTTTTGCCATCAGCAGTTAGATTATGGAATGACACTGCAAATGAATTAAGAACAAACGACTCGGTCAAGAAATTTAAAACATCCCTGGTAAACAGTATTTTTCATCAATATAATATTCCAGTCTATTACATTGAAGGCGAAAGATATCCTTCTGTCATGCACGCTAGGTTAAGAAACTGCTGCAGTAATCTTAATAACGATTTATACAATAATCACTTAAAAGACTCACCAAATTGTGACTGCGGTTCGTCTCTTGAAAATGCAGAACATTATTTTTTTGAATGTAAAAGATATGCACAGGAACGCATTAAATTATTCCAAGCTACAAGGCACTTCCATCCATTATCTAGTAGTAACGGTTAAGTAACTGTTACTCACCACCAGCGTTGGCCGAGGGTTCGCCATACAGTTCCGTGTAGTGGGTGTCGATGGTGTCGTCGGTGTTATAGCCGTCACCATCGTGGGGGGATGTCTTCATGGCGGGAGACACTGGTGTACTGTCGGCCACGGTCAACTGGGTCAGAATGTCCGCCACCTGAAACAGGCAGCTGTAGTAATTGCCTGGTCGGGCAGCCAGCAACACATTTCAAACTACAGCAAGTGTGCAGGTGCTCACAGAAGTTTCAAGTCAATCCGACTTACGGTTGCAGAGATAATGGTTCCCAAAAACTTTTAATACAAATATAACAGACGAACGGCGGACGGAAATACAAAAACTACATGTATATACTCCTCGACATACTTCGTATGCCGGGGGTATTAATATATTGCCCTATTTCATTTCTTCTTCAAATATATTGTGTGAATGAAACTTACTAGTATTGCCCTGCAATCCGCATCTGCACACTCCGATCTGGCTCTACAGTTATCTATTTACTCAGTGGGAAACATAGCTATGACGACATTGATGGTAAATGTTTGGCTACCTTTGCGAGGAGCTGGACTTTGCATTGGGAGTCGATGTCGCTGTATTCGAGGAACGACTTCAGGCGCTCCCGTAGCCCGTAGATGTGGTCCTCCGTATCCTTGGAGACATTCTGGGTCACCGCCTTCATGGAAGCCAGGTTCAGGAACATCATACAGCCCTGAAACCAAGGTCATATCTCACCATACAGCCCTGAAACCAAGGTCATATCTCACCATACAGCCCTGAAACCAAGGTCATATCTCACCATACAGCCCTGAAACCAAGGTCATATCTCACCATACAGCCCTGAAACCAAGGTCATATCTCACCATACAGCCCTGAAACCAAGGTCATATCACACCATACAGCCCTGAAACCAAGGTCATATCTCACCATACAGCCCTGAAACAGGTATATCTCACCATACAGCCCTGAAACCAAGGTCATATCACACCATACAGCCCTGAAACCAAGGTCATATCTCACCATACAGCCCTGAAACCAAGGTCATATCACACCATACAGCCCTGAAACCAAGGTCATATCTCACCATACAGCCCTGAAACCAAGGTCATATCACACCATACATCCCTACTTGCCTGATAAACTTGATATGAAAAGACTGTAGCCTCGTATTATATGTGGCTGTGACTGAAGAAACGGGACTTATGGGATTTGCGACCAGTGTAGACCCAGATCAGCCTGTGCATCGTCTGATCAGGATCTGCACTGTTCGATATTCCATCAATGAAACACCAGTTATGCTTCTAACAAGTAATATAGATCGTTACGAGGCTACAGGAGTGTGCTATTAGATGAGGAGCTACGCTGGTCACAAATCCCATAAGCCCCATTTCTCCAGTCATAGTCACATATCTAATCCCACCCACCTCGACTCCAGTGTTATGGAGATGGTCGTAGAGCCACTCGACCGCGAAGCGGACGGCGGTCTGCACCAGGATCTGCTCCCCGACCCCGCTCCCCAGTAGTCCCTCCATGTCCTGCCGCGACACCAACCCTGTGTCCTTCTGGCTGAACGACACATCGTTAATGTTCTCCTTCACAAACGTACACACGTCGTTCAGTAAACTAATGTCGTTAGTGGCACCTGGTATGTTCACAGGGCCGCCTGTCAGGGCGATATTCCGGTGGATGTTGAAGTAGAAGCGTATACAGTTCGTGGTGGATACGGATGTGCGCAAGAATTCAGTGCAGAACAGGATGAGGTCGTCGCAGCCACAGAAAACAGCGAGGTTGAGGAAACTGCCAATGGTGTGTGGCGAGATGGAGATGCTGCCTGTGTACATGAAGTCAACAACGGCCTGCAGGTGGCCGATGTCCGCCGTCTGTTCTGACAGGTCTATCTTTGTGGACATCGGGTCCATGTACGACAGTCCATAGCCCTGGCAGAACTTATGCCTGAAACAACACATGTATAACAGTTTAACCATGGCCTGTAGGTGGCCAATATCTCCTTTCTGTTACGACAGTGTATCTTCGTGGATGTCGGGTCTATATACGAGAGCCCATAGCCCGAGCAGAACTTATGACTGAAACAACACATATGCAACAAGTTCAGTTCAACCACTGACGGTAGGTAGCCAATATCACCCGTCTGTTTCTGACAGGTCTATCTGAGTGGGAGTCGGGTCCACATACGACAGCCCATAGCCCAGTAATTATTTCTAGAAACCTGCAAAAAAATCAGATATAATATTAAACTATACAGTCTACGCTCGTTTACTCAAAGTCCGTCGGACTGTGATAAATACTTTGAGCAAACCGAAGTTTGACGTAACGAAATCTGAACAGGACCTCGAAATATTGCCATACACGTTACGGGACGCAAATCCCATACGAGATGTGACACACGGAGTTACACTTTTACAACTCTAATGTGTTTACTTGCATTTGCCTATACACGCTGGTGATTAAATCAGATGAGCTAAGTTTAATTCGTGTCGAGGAAATCACCTTTAACACTTATTCAAAGTTTGTTTACACAGATTTACACAGGTAAACAAGTCCAGTCTTTCATCCGGTAAAATGGCGCCGCGAATTCGCAAACTGACACTTTGACTTAACGAGAGTGAAATACCACGCATTTCTGTTTTCGGGACCTAACAATAAGTTCGAATTGGCGAAAATTGGACGTAACGAAATTCGACATAACGATAGCCAGCTACATTGAAAATAATAGGATCTGAAACGGAACTTGGACACAAATTTGATGTAATGAGGGAATTCGACTTAACCAACTTTGTAACGAATGTAGACTGTATATCTAAAAGCCAAGCAACCACTAAAAGGACTAGAAATGTGGCATTTCGGCACATGAATGCCCCCATTGGCAGTTAAATAAAGCAAATAGATTTCCTACCACAGGACGATAACCTAAAAAGTAGGCACTCTAAAGTGACAATTGTTGTACTCTTGTGCCTCAGTTAGAGAGGACACACACATGGATGGGCACACAGTCCAAACATTATATGCCTCCTGGGTAGCAAATCAAAATCATTTTCTATTATGTTCGTAAAAAGCAGCTAAATATGAAAAAAAATCAATGAAGTGAAACAGAAATTAGATGAAATTTATGAAATGTTAAATTTGTGACGTACAAATTGATGGACACAGTTAACAAATTCTGCCGCAGCTTCAGTCAGCTGCATGTACAATATGAGAAAAGCCATGTACCTATGAGAATGTATAAATTTTCATGAAAAATATTTACAGAAACTGAGATATTTTCTGTAAATGACGTCAAAAGTTGACGAAATGCTCACAACAAATGTGGAATAGAATTCAGCATTGCTGTGAAAATTTTGTCAACTTTCGACATCATTTACAGAAATATTGTAAATTTAGTAAATATATTTCACGAGATATCGCACCAATCTTCCCTAGGGCCCTCTCAAACAATAAAACATATTTACAGTGAACAGGTTATGGCATGTATAAAACAAATGATGCAACCCAACTGCCACCAGCTACACGTAGCTGGCAAACGTTGGGTTGATTGCAATACGCAATTTTAACATGATAATTTATGACAAAACCGCGCTTATTGTCTCAGACACGAGCAGATTGCAGATGCTGACCGACCCGAAACTCATGATCAAATACTAATATACCTACAGAGTCCGTTCGGTGTAGACATTAGTGATTAAATGTTAGTGACTGGATAACGAACAATAACGAGATGGTGCCTAAAAAGGGGTATTAATATAAACACCAAATCATTTAAATTTGTTAACAATTATATTGCTACAGCTTTTAAACGAGTACTAATATACATATTATTAAGATTATATAGTATTATTCCTTCTTTATATGTTTATTATAAAGTTATTTTGAAAAATAAATGTTCCACTATAATAAATCTATTAGTAAACAAGAGTTATCTCCCCTAAGTCAGAACAAGACTTCTGTCACGTACACACATTTTGGTCTAGAAAGTTTGTTTTTAGTGCAAATTTTTATAACTTCGAACTCCTTGTTGGGTGTGTAGCACCAGAGGAAGACAAAATCAAACAATTTATAGGAATGACACAGTATACAAAACAGTAATCTGTGCTGGGCTAATGTTTTTTTTTATGCAAAGTCATGCTGTCAACGCGAATGGGGACACATGATGGTTCACAACAGAAATCTATAGGGTGTATGAAAGTTACAGAAATACTTCATAAACAGCTTAAAACCAGTGAATTAAAGAAAATAATTTGAAATCAAATTTTCCTAGTTTTCTGAAAATACAGAATGGCCTTTCCCGATGTTTCACTCGCCAAATCGGACCAGTGACAAGAAAATCCTCTCGCCAACATGAAAATTGACTCGCCATGGCGAGCGGGGCGAGTGAATTTTTAAGCTCTGATGAAGTAGCGACTGCTCGCAGAGAGAACACAGCGATGTGCCAGGATCTCCCGCCTGTAACACGACAGGGCCGTGTGAGTCACCCCTGCAGCCACGTACCTGAAGTAGCGACTGCTGGCAGAGAGAACACAGCGATGTGCGTGGATCTCCCGGCCGTAACACGCAAGGGTCATGTCAGTCAGGACACCATTATCCCGCAGCGACAGCAGCTTCCTGCAGATGGCATCCTGCTCCAGCTTATACAGCGTCCCCTCAGATGCCATCCTGCTCCAGCTTATACAGCGTCCCCTCAGATGCCATCTTGTACTCTTCTACAATAATATGAGATAACAATAATGTGATTTTGTACACTTATACGATAATATGAGACACACCATGTGATTACAGGGCTCCAGATAAGGAATTAGTACGGTAATTGCGTATTGTCACTCCATCATTTCTTAAGCAATTGGGTATAAAATCACACTACTGTTTACACATCAACAGACAGCAATTACTGAATAGTTTGCTTCGAAATGAAAACAAGTCTTGGGATTTCATTAGAATTGAGACAATTCTAATGAAATACCATGATGTGTTTTCTTAGAAAATAAGAAAAATATGCTATATTTGTGGTCTGTTTATTATAGTTTTCTGCAGCATGATAAAGGTACCATAACATTTGATTTTTGATACTCACTACTTCTGATTTCAATTGGGTTTTTGGCAATTTTAAATGGGTATTTAAGCAAATACGCAGCTTATCTGGAGCTTGAATTTTGTACCAAAGAACTTGCACAAGTTTTCATGAAATGTATTTACAGGAGCTATGGTACTTTCGGTACATGACGTTGTAAGTTGGCAAATTTTTCATAGGAAATGCGGAATTCCGCATTTGTTATAACATTTTGTCAACTTTGACCTCATTTGCAGAAAATAGTGTTTTGTATCGAAATATTTTTCATGGGATATTGACATGTTCTTAGGTACAAAATAACATTGTGTGTCTCATATACTTTGAAACTAAAGATCCTGAATTAATTCTATGTAGAACAAGGTTAACGCTGGAGAGTGTCTCACCCACAAAACAAGGCGATCACCACGAAGGTAAAGGACGCAATATGAGAAAGTCTAACATTATTGATATGAAGGTCATGGTCACACAAATGACACTGGGTTGTTAGCCATCAAAGTGGGGAAGCTATTGGTGAAGTTTGGTAATGATCTGACTAATGGATCAGGCGATATTCAACATTTGGACGTACATCCAAAATTATTGACACGAAAATCAAGGTCACCAGAATGACACTGAATGGATAGCTATCAATGTGGGGAAGCTATTTATGAAGTTTGGAGATGATCCGACTAACGGATCAAGAGATATTCAACGTTTGGATGTACATCCAAAATTATTGACAAGAAGGTCAAGGTCACTATGGTCACGGTCACCCGAATGACACTGGGTGGATAGCCATCAATGTGAGGAAGTTATTGATGAAGTTTGGTAAGGATCTGACAACCGGATCAGGATTCAACATTTGGACATACAAGTACATGTATGTACAAACTTATTGACACAAATGTTAAAGTCACCAATGTGAAGGTCAAGGTCACCCAAATGACAGTGGGTGGATAGCTATGAATGTGAGAAAGCAATTGATGAAATTTGGTAATGATGCAACTAACGGATCCAGAGATGTGCAAAATTTGGCTATGTTCAAAAAATACGTCCCACAAAGGTTAAGGTAACCAAGGTGAAGGACAATGTCATCCGAATGACAGTGGATGGATAGCTATCAATGTGAGTAAGTTATTGATGAAGTTTGGTAATGATCCGACTAACGGATCAAGAAATATAGTAAATTTGGCAACGTCCAAAATTTACGACACAGGAATTGTGTCCGCTATGTCTCACTTTCCACTATCGTAGGTGAGACAAAAATGAAGTCAATGGGTTTAATGTCACTGCGACATCTAAGATCATGTAGAGACAGAACCTTGCATTCATTTCTAAATCATTTACACATTTACTTCCTGATTATCAATAAATATTAGCCGCCATCTTGGAAAATGTTTCAATCACCTGAGCACGTGCACACTGTGGTTTGGTTGGTTACTGGAGACCGACTTCATTTTCCATTAGCCAACCAAATCACTGCATGTCACGTGATTTAAAAGGTGTAAAGCTAACATTTATTGATAAAAAGCGAATTTAGGTTAGTGCGACGCGTTTTGGTAGTTTACACTCAAAATCTTTGTGTTAATGTGGTAGCGGTTTCGACACGCTGTAACATGTTTTATAGGCGAGTCTACTACGCAGTGATCATGTACGATTTTCGTACAACAATGGCGAATGCCAGTTTTATATCTTCTAACATGAATAAACATGTATATAGTGTATACACAGGCGCATTTAAATTGTTGTGTATATTGTTTAGAAAGCTGTTTCATGTACATTGTATGTACAAACAATAATTGACCATCCAAGACACGCTAGAAACACATGTGCCGTTTTTGTCCTCCCACTCTAAAGGAATGAAAAGTTCAATCAACTCACTTAATTTACATTTCCCACATTATTTCTGCAAAAATACATCATAATATTTATGCTGTCTATATTAGGTGTACAAATTGACCATATGTATGAAATGATCATCTGGGTACGAAATGACCAAACCCTGTACAAAACGTTATGGTACCTATCAAACTGAAATTAATTACCGGAACATACAGCTTACAAAGTAACAAAGCAACCTTTAACCATACTGAAGTAGATATCACTTGTAAACTATGCTGTGAACAAGATGAAAATGCCAAAAACTTCTTGCTAGAATGTAGTGCTTTGGAATCTATACGAGAATCTATACTCGGTGACGTTGATGCCTCTTTGTAGATTTACAGTCAAAACGCCCCCAAGTCAAAGCGCCCCAATTTTGGTCAAAACGCCCCCAACTTTGGTCAAAACGCCCCAAAAAAATGCTGGTTCCTGCGAACGTGTTTCCTAGTCAATGCACAGGTAACGTTCAGCCATTTTAACTAGTACTATTACGCAGTGTACAGTAGAGCATTAAGAGTGGTAAAGCAAACCAAAATCGTGGCGCTTATATGCCTACCTTGCTTATGAATTTATCACAGTTTTGATTAATGGTCTTTTGAGGTCGCCTAATAATAAATGGTAGGATTATCAATTAAGTTGATTCAGGTGGAATGTGCTAATTATGAGTACTTAATGACCGATGTACGCTTGTACTTTCCTAGTAATGCATGTTAGATCGTTATTGTTGGGTGTAATGTAGGATTATCAATTACGTGATTAACGGGATAACAGGGGTTAAGTAAGTGTGAAAACTGGTGCCTATCAACGTGATAATAACACAGGATATATCTTTATCGTTGGACGCTATTATCCAAACTGACAATAATTACATCCTTTATTCATCTTGATAGAAATGATGCAATAATTAATAAAACACTGAACATGCACAAACATGCACACGCCAATAAATAATTACATCATTTAATCATCCTTTAATCATGCTAATAGAAATACAATAACAAAATCAACTGATGTATTATGCAATAATTAACATTGAACACTCAAAAATACACATACACTAAGAAAACACAAAATTACACATGAAGAAATAATTCAGAAAACAGTGAACACGCACATATAAACACACGCCAATAAATAATTACATCATTTAAACATCCTTGAACACGCACAAACACACAAGTATGGTACTTTATTATTAATTACACAATAATATCGTCGCCATAATTCTTCCCGTACAGATATTCTACGTACACAACGCGTATCTGAAATGAAAATATTATTTGACAATAAACATTTGAAGATATTTTTAAAAAAATGGTGGCGTTTTGACCAAAATGGGGGCGTTTTGACTAACTGATGGGGGCATTTTGACCAATTCGGGGGCGTTTTGACTTGGGGGCATTTTGACTTGGGGGCGTTTTGACCTGCTTCCCTCTTTGTATGATATCTGTGGTTTACGCTTAGACAATCTTGATACAATAACCAAACTAAAGATACTATTAGAATGCACTTCGCCTAACATGATTCTAGACATTAGCCGCACTGTAGATATCTCCCTGCTCGAATTCCATACTCATAGACTGTGCTACTTCCTCCATACTGCATGTTACAAAATGTTTGAAACGATTCCCGTTATAAGAAAATGAAGGTGTGACACATAATAAGGTTAGGAAAATTTTAAACTAGTATTTCAGTACACCAGAGATGGTATTCATCGCGTAGTGGTAGCGGATTCCTTAGTGACGGATTAAAAAAAATCTAAAGCCCTCTTTCCAACTCTTCAAATAGGTTGGCCTACAAAGGACGGAAACATCAACAACAACAACAACAACAATGGCCAGGGTACGAAACAACCAGGTGCCATTTCCACTCCAACTCCCTCCACAACTACATTATGACCTAAAATAATTTTTTATTAACATACATTCACACTGAAAAGTCGTTAGAATCGCCTAAAATGCACTTGAAATAATATCAGCCATATTTTACAAATGGCGTAAATTATTGGGCAAGGGAAGTAACTGTCGTATGACACGGAATCCGGTCATTTCGAACCGGTTACCTGCTCACCCCGGGTCGTTTCGCAATATCAAATTGGTCACCTGAATTGGTCGCGTCTATACTGTACAGAGACGGGACACTTGTTATATATGTTATTAATCTATTACGTTTACTTCTTTTCTCAGTATTGACCGCCTCGCTATAGGCGCACCGAAGATAACGATCTTCGCCAGGCCCACCGATAATGTTAATTGTTAGTGAGTAAAGTTCAGCCTGGAGCTAAAAACGTGTGTAATAATTATGAACTGTGTTAATAACAACTTGAGTGAGTGGTAGGTTTTGTATCACGTACACCATTATAATGCAGTATCCAGCACACTAATTCGCACTAGATAACAGCCTACACTGATTTGCAGGCAAACTTGTGCAAGCCTGTCTAATTTGATTACTGGCTCTCTACAGAACAATAGCTTTTTTTGCTTTTGTTTTGCTTTTGCCAGTATACTGGTATACCCTCAATACTGAGGCTTATCAGCAGTGGATCATATTTTTATTCATAAGTACGTGTGTACATACAATCAAATACGATCGATGTTCCCGGTATTTAGCCGGTGCCCATTTACAGTTGGGTTGACTGAAGCAGTGTGAATAAAGTGTCTTGCTCAAGGACACAACGCGCGCCTCCAGTGAGGCTCGAACCCACGACCGTAAGATCAGTCGTCCGACGCATCAGACCACTCGACCACGTGCTCCAATGCAGGGACACCTGGGACACTTGATCTCAGTTTCTATTTCCTTTCTACAGCGAGCACACTGTTTTATATGTACACTTTCCTGCCCACTGTAGTTACTGTCGTCGTCACTGTCAATGTCAGTGGTATGTGATGTTACACACTCATGCAGATGCAAATTTTCACAGGCCGCTGATGGCAGGTATGCTGGGGTCGAGATTAAAGACTCCACTGTAGTCGCAACATCTACACTTGCTTTATTCTCAGAGTCACATTTGGAATGTTCCACTTCTCCAGAGACTGAATTCGAACCCTGGCTGTTAGTTGCTCGGAGCTGCTTGTTTACCATGTAAAAGCAGAGCGGTGGAAGGGTCAAGGCAGTGTAACAATTGACCAACACACACAGTTGGAAACGTTGACAGGGATTCAGATTCCATACCACTATAATGCCCATCCCGTTACCGCTGTTTTCTATGGGCTCTATATATATATCCTGTCAGAGAACCAGACCCGCCAACCTAGTACCGCTCAGAGATTGCGATCTCAACTGCGGTGTTCAGAGAGCGGCGGCGGCGGCGGCGGCGGCGGCGGCGGCGGCGGCGGGGCGGCGGCGGCGGCGCGGTACGGTAGCGGCAGCGGCAGCGGCAACGGAGGCAGCGACAGCGACAGCGGCGTGCATCGACAGCGGCAACGGTGACAGCGGCAGCGGCGACAGCGACAGCGACAGTGGCAGTCAGCGGTAGCGGCAACGACGGCAGCGGCAGCGACGGCAGCGGCAGCGACGGCAGCGACAACGGCGGCAGCGGTAACGGGCAGCGGCAGCGGCAGGCGGCGGCGGCAGGCGGCAGCGGCAGGCGGCGGCGGCAGGCGGCAGCGGCAGCGGCAGTGGCAGTGGCAGCGGCAGCGGCAGCGGCAGCGGCAGCGGCAGCGGCAGCGGCAGCGGCAGCGGCAGGACAACCCGATGAATAGAGCTCTTCAGGGCAAGATATCCCCTCGTTTTTACTTTGTTTAACTCCATTACGTCCATAGCCAAAGAGATGCGGTCCAGAAAAGTAAAAGCCCAGACCTACCATAATGACGTTCTTTATATGGAGCGGCCAGAATGACTGGAAAACAGACTGCATGGGTCAGAAGTTCATCACCCCGTGTCATTATCCGGAACGAGATCTGCACTGTGCCCGTGCCTATCATCGTGATGAGCTTGGACTCGCTGGACCAGCATGGGGTTCTGCTGCGGTGATGGCAGGTGAGATGCCACACAGCTGGCAGACCTTTGAGCAAATGAACCCGCCCCCAAGGCAATGAAAATGTACATCCGCCTCCATACTGACAAGCTCCAGTGCCAAGAAATGCGAGCTCTTCCTGGCTGCTTGTGGTTGGGCCGGTTTGTGGAGCAGCGGAGACCCAACTACCTTATCCTTACCAGCCACCAAAAGGTTCGCGACCGAGCGCAAGAGCTATTGTTCCGAAGGCATATATATATATATGGAGCACTTCCCAGATACCCCAGTGCTTCTCCTCTACCATCACAATGGCAGCAGGAAGCGGAACATTGGGGTAGTCATCCCTGGCATAGACAGTAGTGAGGAGCTCGTTCTCAATGACCATTGTAGATGTCACCATTGAGGCGTTAGAGGTCGCCTCACAGAACGAAGACTGGCACCTTGGTTATGCTCTCACGGTCCACAGCTCACAGGATCTTATCACACAGAATCCGCAGAAAGTCTGGATCATCGATGACTACCTCCAGTGGTACAATATCGCCTACGTGGCCTTGTCCTGCATGGATTATATGCCGGAACGGATGACCTGTCCCCTGGTTGAGGGTATTGGGGTCAGACAGTCCACTGAACAGCATGCAGCTAACGAAAGACCATCCAGCAACAGCTTGTTGCCAACAAGCACCAACACCAGGATATGGACAGGGCGTGGGGTTGATATGTACAAGTCCACTCAGTAGGCACACAGTATTCTTTACAGGAATTAAATAAGTGTATACTTGTGTCACTATTCCACCAGTTCTACAAATTACGAGTGCCCGCTATACAGATATAATAATTTAGTAATATTTAGTTTACTGATAGTGGTTCATATGCAAATCAGGCATAATATTTTTTTAATTATTTGTACTAATTAAATGCGTCACCTGAACAAATAATATTTTCGACAGATTATAAAATATGATCATTGCACATCCAAAAATAAATACAGAGAATAAATATTAATGTCTGTTAACATTTTAAAGAAACAAGGTTATCGCCCCTGATATAAGTGCGGACATTTACGTCTGATATAAATGCATAATAATTCCAATCAATACGTGGGGTAATTGTGAATGAATGTTTGTTTTGCCAGAAAATGTCTCAGATGATGTCTCTGATATAAAGAACATGTTGTGCCTATTGAGTGGGCATGTACCTTTAACCTGAAGGTTGACTACATCTTGTCTTGTGCATCAAGAAGGAACAACAGAACCACTGTGTGGCGTGGAACATCAAGCATCTCTGTGGCCTATTTCATCAAAATTGCAAAGTATACTTATCTAGCAAAATATACTTTGAGGGAGACATTTTCAATTTAAGGATACATTTATTAATGTTTATTATACTGAATTTATTACATTATCACAGCCAAATGGCTGTGATAATGTAATAAATTCGGTATAATAATTCTGCATACTTTTAATCATCAAATATATGCAGTAGTTAGTTCTATATGAAATAATGCATTTCGGGAAAAATAAATGATTACTCCCTCAAAGTATACTTTGCTAGATAAGTATGCTTTGCAATTTAGATGAAATCGACTACAGTGGGCCTACCAGCCCAAAGATACACAATGTTTAGTTTAATGTTGATTGGTTGGACAACAGCAATTAAGGGGCACTGCCGGGGAAACGTGCGGCTGACCTGTCTCGAGTGCAAACGAAAACCTAAAAACCGTCCGAGCTGGTAGATCCTGGACGGACCACACAGAGTCCGTTGTATTTCCACGGTTGAGAATAGAAATGTTTAAACAACTGATTTCAAGCGGAAAATATTTTTTTCGTGGTATGACAAAACGGAGGAGAAGCATATGCAAATTTCGCATTCGAATCAGAATACAAACAGAGGTAGTCTGATATTTTACCGTAGTTTAGATCATGTAAAATCGAAATAATATAACACACCAAAACCTTAACATGCTTAAAGAGACCGAAACTCCAAATTGAAATAGTAATTTTAAAACGTCAGCGGCTGGCTTTTACGGCGGACACACAACATGTCAACATGTGAGTTTTAATGTAAATGAAACGGGGATAGTTGGTTGCATATACGTGATGGAAAATGCTACATACGATACTGGGATCTTAAATATATATATCTTAACATCGTAGACTCATACTTATCATGAAGCCTGGATGGCGGTGAATGGTTACTAGTGACAATTGCTTGCACTGTGACATACGTCGTATTTTAATCTTAATGGGGTTAATGGGTCGGATATGTGCGGTGGAATATGTGATATTCAAGGATCTAGAATACCTTGTGGTGCTTTTTATCAATATTTTAACACTACGATATTATACACTTTACAGTAAAGCCTGGAACACTGTGAATATGTACAAGTGACTAACGACTGCAATGTAACATACATTGTATTTTACTCTTAAACTAAATATCTTAATTGCTTTTAACTGTTCATTCCTTTAGACTATAGGCACATAGAGGCTAGGTATCTAAATTGTAGTGGTTAATTGATAAATAAACAAGATAAAATGCTGTAGTAACAAATGTGGGACCAGTGACTGCAACATCGAACTTTCCAATATATATGGAGCGACCAAAGGATACATCCGCTGAAAGAATAAATCGTCTCCACGGAAACCAGCTCACCCACCACTATAAGCTACATGATGATACCTACAAGCTACATGATGATGCCTACTATGCCTACAGTTCTACAGATATGAGAAATTAAATATTTTAAATGTAAAAAGTTGTGATAAAACTCATAGCCAGTGCAAATGTGTGTATATATGTACAGTTGTTTAGAATTACGTGCACAATATCTTATAAACTTTAAATATATTCTTAATACGTTTTTAATACTTTTAAGACCACAACTACATGACATTGTACAACGTATTTTAATACGGTGCCGCGAAAAATCAGCGCGGGAAGCTCAACGACAACAACAACAACAACAACAAAGTTGTCGGCGGGCATTTTTATTTAAATCTAAAACGTATTTTATTAATGTGTGGCTGGTCATTCTATGACCTATATGATTGATACATATTGCCCATAGATCGTGATTTATAGTCTATTTGGTAAATTTGTATTTTAGTTTATTATATTCGCAAAATACTGCAAGTATGTTTTTAAGCCATTTAACCAATACTCGTACAACACAGTAGTCGGCAGTAAATGTAGGAGGCGACGAATTAGTTCCGAGTACATAACTAATAACATTTCATTACATAAGGGTTATGACGGAGTAGTCTTTCCAAATGTGCGTTTGAAGCGTTCTTTGTTTACTTTCTACGTGCTGAGTGACCTAAGAATTTTGCTAATACACACTTTATTAGGTAAGTTTATGGTAATATTTTTGTGTCATATTGTAGAATTGTCTCTCAATAACAATAAAGCGAAGTTTGAACGTCAACACCCTGCATATTTTTTCAATATTTTAGTACGCGAAGTGTAAATGCTATTACGCACATTTTGACTGTAGCCGCTAGCGTGGTGTAGCGATATAGAGCAACCTGTTGCCTGTATAGCGGAAATCATGTAGCTAGAGGGGAATGTGTTATAAAGTGAAAAAATATCTTGTCGGCTGCTGGGGTCGAATCCAGGTCACCTGCGTGAGAGATGAACGCTACCGCGTCGCTATAAAAGCTGGCTTGTACTGCAAGGCAGTACAAATTTTGATTATCCTACTATGGCAACACTACATTCTTCCTTCCTACAAATAGACATTTGTTTCTCAAATGTCTCCCTGCAGGTTCTTTTATAGACTCCTAGTTCATTCTGTATGGAAGACATATGTCACATAATCTGACTTCGCCTATTGGCTCGAAGGAATGAAAATTAAAATGATTACATCCCTTCAGATTAACATAAAGCCATTTGCTTTGTTATTTATAGTAAGGTTTGTAGCTTTTGCTCGGACACAAGCTTGTATTATAGCAAAATAACGTATTTAAAATTCAATTTTCTATGCATTCTATGCTTTCACTATATTTTTCAAAAGAGCTGATCTACTGGTACTTTGCCTTTAGGCTTCAAAAGTTCCATTACCAAAACCGGGAAAAGATGATTACAATACAATGAGATCTTAGTCATCTTACAGACCGATTGTATCGGGTAGAGAAAAATGTGCACCCGACCCGGGGCTCAACCCGCGTCCTCTGATTTACCGTACATACCAACGCTCTACCGATTGAGCTAACCGGGCACAGATATACACTCCCTCCCCATAGTGAGTTACATACCAACCGTGACATACTCCCAGAATTCTTTTATTTTTTGTGACAGTGATCATCTGTAGGACGATCTCAGCATATTTATATCTGTCACAGTCCCTCATTGGGCGCCAAATGCGCACCCGACCTGGGACTCGAACCCGGGACCTTTGGTTTACCGCACCACTGAGCTAACCGGGCACAGATACACACTTTCTCCCCATAGCGAGTTACATACCAACCGTCACACGATTACTCTCGAAAGTGTCATACTCCCAGAATTCTTTTATTTTTTGTGACAGTGATCATCTGTAGGACGATCTCAGCGTATTTATATCTGTCACAGTCCCTCATTGGGCGCCAAATGCGCACCCGACCTGAGACTCGAACCCGGGACCTTTGGTTTACCGCACCACTGAGCTAACCGGCACAGATACACACTTTCTCCCCATAGCGAGTTACATACCAACCGTCACACGATTACTCTCGAAAGTGTCATGGGAAAGATTTTCCAATGAGTGGTCAAGGCAAAATTAGTTTGGAAGTCTACTGGAGCTCTGGCACCTACACAGAATGCCTACAGGAAGCAGAGATCATGTGTGCAGTCATTAGTTTGAATTATAAATGCATTGATGGACAGTCGCAACTGGAAAAAGAACTTGGTACTGTTAGTCATGGACTAAAAGTCATGTTATGAACAAATTTGGCAAGCCGGTATTCGAAAAAAAAAGAAACATATACCAGTGACTCGATGGAGGTCACCAATAATCCACATGCAGAGTTTGCCGATGACAATAGCATCTGGTCAAGTAGCTGTGACATAAAATTCACTGAGAAGTCCATCAATGAATATGTTGTTACGATGGTATCCTGGTGCCGGAAGTGGAATATATGCCCATTGCTTCGGATATGACACAATATCTAAAGATTCTACCTAAAAGGGAAGACTGTGGTGACGCTAGTATATTGATGGATGGAAAAGTCTTGAGGAGGTGCATGAGAAGAGAGTACTGTGGGTACTGATTAGGGCCCCGCCGAGAATTGGCGGTGCGGCGTGCAAGTCCATAGAGACAGTGCGGCCGTTAAACGTAAACAAGAAAGAAAATTGGCGGTGCCCTATAGGTTTTGCCCTGTTTCTGCGTCCGTCCGTCTGTCTGGCTGTCCGTCCATTTATTTTTTGGAAGTGTTTGTAGGAGTTTCTCAGATCACCTATAGAGGCCCTAAGTGTATCGACAGACCATATTTTCTATTTGACAGTTTGTTAATCAAGGGACATAAAGCAGAGAAAACAAGATCTGGATTTAATGCACTGAAGGAATTGGATGCTTTTGCAAGTAAATTGCAAGGTAGCTCGCAATCGGTGTTCTTGAGGCTTTAAACACAGTATCAGTAGTATATAAGAGTCACAATGATACCACCACCCTCTGGAAGGCACCGGCTACGCGCGGTGCCCCCCACCGCATGGTGGTATCATTTGTGACTCTTATATACTACTTGGATTTTCCCCCACTGTTCGGTGGGTATGTATGAGAAGAATGGAAAAATATTTTTCAGCAATCACGAGACCATATGTTTATGACATGAGAAGATACACCCTATTAGAGATATGAATCCCTATGTTATACTCAGTATATATATATAACATAATGGTTCTAGTTAAGTGTGCGTGGTTGAAGACAGGTAGTCACGAGAGATGTTTTCGCACCGGTACCTATTTACGAATATTGCAAACATCACCGTGCATGGATGCGAAGAGGTTCCGTTTCGCCTCGCCCATGTCGGCATTGTGGGGTAGGGACCAAAGCCGAGTCATTGCTATGTCCACCATGCGGTGGAACTCAGGCTACTCATCGAATGGTTAACAAGGAATTACGTGCTCGCAAGTATTATCGTTTAGTAATAATTCAAATCGGAAAGTCAATTAGAAAGATAGAATCGATCTGATGTGTAGTTTTTGATAAGTCACGGTGTTTCTACAGCATTAAAACACTGTAAAATCCGTCCCAAAAGTATGGAGGTTTTCGGCTACCTTGTTTCAGCTACCCAACGAAATGCCGAAATCGCACTAGTGTATGAACTGAATAGATCAAAAGTGCGGACCACCTATAGAATACAGAGCCAAGTTAGACAACTGTGTACTTCTAAAACGGGTCGTCCTTGACAGAGTTGTCTCTTATACCATACATTTCCACCAACAAAAGTTAGGTTTATATACGAGAAATAAACACAGTTCATTGTCGGGACGCCGGCAATAATATCTCAGCGCTGAGACAAGTTTCGCCACATGTACTTCACTCTGGCCGCTCTACACATTATAGCGGATGGAGGTAATGAAGAGGAGGGGTCCGCGGTATCGGTCCAATGATGGGGTGGAGGAGATGTGAGCGTAACACATCCCACTAAGCCTAAAAAAGGGGAGAAGAGATTTAAAGCGAAGGCTTAGTGGGATGGGCCCAGAAGGGTTTTGCTGGCGCGGGTTCGAGCCTCGGTGGGACCTAAAACTTTTTTTCTTTTTCTTTTTTTTAAATTGTTAATAATTTTCCTAAAATTAATTAATAAATTGTTTACTGCACCAATGTAATTAATTTTAGAATTTTAAGAAAAAATTTTAATTATTTTTAAAAAAATATTTACTAAAATATCATAATTTGCAGGATGGTGGTGCAGTAACATTTCCTCCGACTTTATCTCCAAGTTTTACCCTCAATTTATCCCAATCAGTACTCTCAATCTTGGGCATGGTGGCGCGCGCTTTGATTCTAATATAATTTTTTAAATCTTCATATCTCCTCATTTCTTCCACAACGGATTCAAACTCTAAATTTGATATTTCATTATCGGCCAACGCTTTGGACACTATAACGTCGATGCTATTTTTCTTAGACCTAGCGAGAACGGATATTCTATCATGTTTTCTACATTTTTTCTCGAGTTTTCGACCAGCCACCCTAATTAACATACAAAGTATTCCAGATACAACTGTAATTCCACTCAAAACCCCAGCAATTGGAACTGTTACAATTGTAGATAGAGTTGCGGCAGTCTCCGCAGCACTCATTACAGATAAACTTGACATAACCGTACTAGATGCCTCTGCTAAATTTGCAACGCGCTTATATTTTTTAGCGTTTCGTTTTCTATTTTTACATTCGCTAACTAAACTATCCTGCATAACGACGATATTATCCAACCTAAAATCTAAACATCTTTCGCGAATTGGATACAGTGTTGATGGATTGGTATTGACAATTGGATACAGTGTTGATGGAGTGGTATTGACAATTGGAAGCGGTGATTCGTTCATGATTTTCAATATATTAGTATTTACAAATTAAGTTCAATTAACAATGAGACAATAGTGGAAGAACTCGCTGGGTCAGCGATTTTCGTAACAAAGTTAATAACACTACCTTCGGAAAGTCTAATTAGATCATAACCGGCGAACGAAACCACCTATGAACTATCTCCAGCGATTTTAGTGACTCCAACCCCCCGTTCTTCCCCATCTACTACAAGATTTATTGTGACCGCGCCCACAGGTTTACCACTACCATTAACCGAGCAGACCGCCATTCGGAGAACTGTAGCTGTCATGGCGTATCCCCTACATTTATTACTCACTTTGGCACCGAACGAATATTCATAGAGCCCCTCAACCAATGGGCCCCGCTTCTCAGCCCAAACTATTATGACACGTTTTTGCGTTGTCATTGTTTGCAACAATCCGGCAACCGCCCCGATAGAGGTATGGGCCTCAACACGAACCTTTTCAGTGGTCTCCTCAAGCGCTTTGTTCGCAGCTCTACGATCACGTTTCAGGTTATCGGAAACTTCGGTTATTTTTCCGTCTAGTTCAGTAAGTGCCGCTTCTCTGATGAGAGAGTCCTCTGAGCGCAACACCTCATAAGCCTCCGTAATGGTCGCCTGGTGGTCTTCCAGGGCTTTTTCAACACCCAACCGGGCCTCTTTTTGAAATTCAGTTATTTTTCCGTCTAGTTCAGCAACCGCCATTTCTCTGATAAGAGAGTCCTCTAAGCGCAACACCCCATAAGCCTCCGTAAGGGCCGCCTGGTGGTCTTCTCGGACTTTATCAATACCCGTTCGGACCCCCTCAACCCCCAACCGGGCCTCCTTTCGAAATTCGGTTATTTTTTCGTCTAGTTCAGTAAGTGCTGCTTCTCTGTTGAGAGAGTCTTCTAAGCGAAACACCCTATAAGCCTCCATAAGGGCCGCCTGGTGGTCTTCTTTGAGTCCCTCAACCCCCAACCGGGTCTCTTTTTGAAATTCTGTTATTTTTTCGTCTAGTTTAGTTAGTGCTGCTTCTCTGATGAGAGTCTTCTAAGCGAAACACCCTATAAGCCTCCATAAGAGCCGCCTGGTGGTCTTCTTTGACTCCCTCAATCCCCAACCGGGCCTCTTTTCGAAATTTGGTTATTTGTTCACCTAGTTCAGTAAGTGCTGCTTCTCTGTTGGGAGAGTCCTCTGATCGCAACACCCTATATGCCTCCGTAAGAGCCGCCTGGTGGTCTTCTTTGAGTCCCTCAATTTTCGCCCGGGCCTCTTTCCCAACTTGTGCAGTCGCCGTTAGCACTTCTACTCTAACATCTGCTATACTCCTGCGAATCCCGTTTGTGGCCTTCGATATAGTTTTATTGATCAGGGCCTTGGTTCTTCCGGTGGTTAAAAAGTCACTCTCTGTCGGGACGAATCCCCCTTCTGCTGGTTCCAAATTCTTTGAATCTGTCACCCAATCCCGATTGGAATTGGAAGAACTACCTGGTCCGTATATACTCATTTTCAATAATATTGATAATTCTATTACGAACATGCGTTTAATTAATTGGTAATTTCGAGAACGACCGAAATCGGGTAATAGTTATTCAACTTTCTCGCTCGATCATCGAGAATAGAGACCGTAAATTCGTGGATACCGATTCCAAAACTTTCATCTCGGGGCATGGGAAGTCTAAGGTCACCGTATCCCCAAAGAAACAGTCGCTGGCTTGCACAGTTTTCAGTAATGTGCTGGGGGATCCGTCTACCGTGTTGTACGATGTGTTCACCCGATCCAGGTGCACCCTGAGATATTTCGTGAAGGCGAAGTCCACCGGGTTATCACCGACGTACTCACCCGGGGTAAACACTCCTTTATTTGCAGAGTATGTCTCTCTAAAACCGAGTTGAATACCCAACCCCGGGGAGACCACTACCTTATTATCAGGGCTGATGGTCATTGTTGCGAGCCCGGTAGCCTTCGATACTGTGAGGTTGATTATACCGTCAAGCTCTGAGTTGACAAAATCTTTGAGCTGTCTTATTCCCCACAGTCCGTGAGGCAGCTTTACACCGAATTGTTTTTCATCCTTCACATAGTAAAACCCTTCACTCTTTCCCACATTCTGCCATCCAACCGTGAAGGTGATTGATCTGAGGCCCACCCGGCGTTTTCCGCAGCAGTTGTCGATTGACTTCTGAAATTCACAACTCTCTTTTTGAACATTAGTGATAGTAGCAAACATAATAATATCTTTCAATGGATACCAAGGCATTTAGCTTTAATTCAAATGCAAAGTACGCGGTCGGCGGTAAATACACGCAAAAAGACGTTGTTAACCACCTTGTACACCCAACCGTAACAGTTAGACCGGAAAGTGGCTTTACCACCAATTTCCCTAACACGTTTGAGAAATATGTAGTTCCAAAGACTACTAGTCAAGATGTAATACTAAGATGGGATTTTTCCCATATGAACTTCTGGCAGAACCAGCTAAATTTCGCTGTATGGTGCGCAATGGCCGGATGTGGAGTTTCGCATCAAGACCATCTGACATCCAAGAATGTCATGTCACCGAAGTGGCTACAACTTTCACGTGTATTACACCATTAGGAGGATTCTCAAAGAACTAGGTATTCCACTACGTCAAGACGACGGCTGGGATCCCATTTCCAGCGCATACGACCGTAAGGCGTTCGAAAGATTGTGTAACGAATTTGGGGTACCAAAAGACGCGGACTGGAGACAGAAAGTATACACCCCAACCAACAGTTTAGGGTTAGTTCACCTCAAAGGCTTAGTTAGTGGTGAGCATCTTGATAAAGTTCCCGCATATTTCTCAGGGTTGTGGAGTGCTCGCGGAGCTACCCCACCACCAGTTAGAAAAATGGCAACATGGACTAAATATAATTATAAATTGAATAAGATGACGTTCGGTGATGAAGTGCTTGGTGGGCTTGCGTGTAAACACGGTTATTGTCATTGGCTACCTACTAAAGTAGCCCACGTGGAATACCTAGACCTGGGTGATACTCCACAGATGCGAAATGCGTGGACCACATTTATGTTAGATAAAAGCACTGGATTTACGCAGGGTGGGGTTATTCGCCTAAACGAATCCATTCGCGTATACGTATGGGCAATCCTCGCCTCACAGAAGCAAACGCGCAGCGCTATACTGGGTACGGGAACGGCCTTTGACGCACAAAAACAGTTCTTGGCACTTGTCGAGGACGCCATCTCAGCTAAGGTGGACCTCCAGAAGGCGATCCAGAATTATCAAGACGTTTTGCAGACTGCCCGCACACCGGTAGACTACGCATTTGGAATAGGTCTTTATATGGCGCTGAGCAATATGATACTACGAGACGACCCGGTTGACGGTTACAATAATCAGATCGTAGTCGCAACCACCGATCAAAAAATCGGCCGCAACGGAAACGTGAACACGGGTATCATCAAACTCCCCCCCAAGACGGTCGGGAGCGGAGTTGTAAGTGGAACCTATTACGTAAAACACCCAAAACACAAAATGGATACACCTCCCTCAACACAATCGGGATTGAAGTTGAACCCAGTACCCCCAATTCACAAATTGGATGCACCATCGAGTTCCCCCAATCCAATCATCAACACTTGAAATTGGAACAGGAGCGGAAAAACCAATCGAGATTGAAAGCACAACCCACGAGGAGGAGAAATTAGGGCTCGTCGTTACCCTCGTGGTGATCGGACTACTTGCGCTTTGGTTTTAGGAACTCTCGAGAGAATAAAAGTAGGAGACCAGCGATTGCCACGATTAAAGCCCAACTATTTTTAGCGAGCCATCCGACAGTTTTTGCTAATATAGATAGCAAGAAGGAGACGAGACCTCCGATCAACCCAGGCAGCGCGGCAGCCGCCTTTCCAGCTAATTTAGCCAGGAGACTGGCGAGGGCTTTTAGTTGTTTTTTCACCCACTCCTTGGCTCCACCGGATATCGCGGGTGCTGGCGCGGGTGGTGGAGTGGGTGCAGTCGCACCGCCAGTGAAAGCTAGAACTATAGTAGATATAGTCATACCGAGAGCCGCGAGGATGCTTGCTATCGTGATGCCCTGCTCTCTGAACAGAGTGCGAAGACGCTCACCGAGTATCGTGTCCTCGTGCAGAACCCTTGAGATTGTTTCGCGGATCTGACTTATTTGTGTGCGGAGAGCCTCACGGCAAGCCGATGCAGCCTGCAAGCGAGCTTCTCTTTCGTCCCGCAACGACCGTAGGCGTTCGGTGATCCGCTCGGTAGATTCTCTATCGCCACCGGCTTCCTCCAGTTTTCTTTCTTCTAGCGCGATATGTTCATCCAGCGACGAGAGTTTGGAGAGGTTAAGGACCAGTTCGCCCCGGACCGTTTGCAGAGCCTTATCGGGTCCACGGAGTTCGCGAAGAGGTAACGGTGGGTCATCGTGAGACCCTTGGTCGAGGTTGAATATTTTGTTTTCGCTGAACGTGGTCTCCATCGTGTTAATAGCGTCGGTGGCTCCTTGAGGGACCTCGCTGAGCTCGACAGTTTCTATCGCGGAGGCCGTTTTCGCCATCGTTTCGTCGGTAGACTGTAGGGCCTCTACAACGTGGGTAGGCATAATTGGTTTACCCCTCTTCCAATCTGGAAATCCGAGTTCGTTTCTTATGAGTTGGCCACTGCCCGGGTTTCCTGCAATGGTGCTCAGTGGAGGGCGGCGGGAGGGCGGCGGCTGCCACCCGAAAAGTTAAACAAGATAAAATACTCGCCGAGCTTCGAGAGGCTAAACAGTCGTTGCAATCAGACGGAGACAGCAAAACATCTGAAGACAGAACAATCAGGTTCAACAGTGTTGAGTGCAACAACACCCCCAATTCACGAATTGGAAGCACACTCAACACCCAATCGAGGTTGGACGAATCCGATTGAACCCCAATTCACGAATTGGAGTTGGGTTGTTGGTGGTGGTCTGGCAGTTGTTGGTGCCCTGTGCGTGTGGAAATACCCCCTATTACACCAATCCTTATCGAAAAAACAACCAGCCAGTGTTCCGAAGAAAGTTCCGAAACCGATTGCGCCCCATTTAAACATTGATCGCGATCCCTTTTATATGCAATAATTATAGTTATCAATAATGGCTGAGAAAGATGGTAAAATGATAGTGAAAGCGCTTTAAAACACCATGGTGATATTGGGTTTCAGTATCGGGTATGCTTGACTAGGAAAGATGGCCTTCGGATGGCCCGCTCCCAAATTGGACATGACTGTGAGAGACGTAGGGCTCATGACCTTAGATGTAGTGGCCGCAATTTCGACCCGAGATTATCTAATTAACGTTGGAATTCTACCCGATAATATATGGAAATAAATGGCTTCGATCGGAATAATGATAGGTGGTGCGCTTGTAAACGCATTGGCGTTCAACGGTAGCAACTTTATATTCTCGAAAATGAGAAGCTCGAACGTGGATGAGGTGCGCAAGCGTCACGATTTAGCTGTAGAACAACTCAATAGCGCAAAGGAAGCGTGGTCGAAAAAACGAACCACCCATCTGGACTGGGTCAATGAAGAGCTTCGCCGCGAGAATCACGCCGCGCAAACTTTCCAGAACGTTGAAGAAGCCAACAGCGAGTACGCGCTGGCATATCCACAGAAAAGTCTCGCGCCGCTGGATCGCGAGCCCCAACTTTCAGATTTCTATGTACCGTCAGAGCCCCAAAAAGATCGCGAGATCGCGTTCATCGTCGTGGGAATGGGTGTGGTGGGGCTCGTGCAAAGGGTATGATTCGTCTGGCCCGAGATTCTCTCGAGACGTGGCGGGAGGATGAAAAAGCGGCCACCCTTTTCGCAAAGCGGATGTTAGATTCCTCCGAATTAGATTCCTCCGAGTTAGATTTTCCCAAGTTCCTTCAGAACTTAACCCCCAATCGCAATTGTACTTCCAACAAAGGTTTATTATTAACGACGCAGTTACCGGACGATCTGGCGAGGGCATGTTGGAGATTGTCCGATATATTAGAATGCATCACATACGATGAACACGCTCAAACTTAATATCAAACTATCGGTTCGCCTAACGCACAAGCTAGCGAACTCATACTACAGTCCCCGCGGCTACTGGAAGGGACTCGCGGCCATCAAGAACCTCGCGGCAGCGACCAAGATTTCAGAAAACGCTGTCAAGGAATGGCTCAAGAAGCAGGCCATCTGGCAGATCTATTTGCCCGCGCCTCACAATATTCCGCGCCCGAAATTCGACGTGCCGGTGCCGAACGAAGTCCACCAAGCAGACCTCCTATTTCTCCCTCACGATCGCGTCGGTCGCAAGACGTACAAGTACGCACTGACAATCGTTGATGTAGCGAGTCGTTATAAGGAGGCTGAGCCGTTGGCCACTAAAGAGTCTAAGGAGGTGGCAGAGACTCTTTCCCGATTATATAAGAGGAGTCCTCTCAATTGGCCACATCTTCTCCAGGTCGATCCCGGCCGCGAGTTCATGGGCGCGGTCTCTCATCTATTGTCTAAGCACGACGTTTCTGTCAGACTCGGCCGCGTCAACATCCACCGAGACCAGGGGATCGTGGAGTGCTTCAATAGAACCCTGACTGAGAGACTGTTCGGTCACCAATACGCCAAAGAACTTGTAGACCCTCATTCGCGATCGACCGAGTGGGTGGCCAGACTGCCCGCCGTGGTCTCCGCACTGAACGGAGAGGTGACCAGATTGATCGATAAGAAGCCTGTAGATGCCATCAAGTTTAAAAGGGTGACGAGCAAGCCCTCTGCCGTCTCGCGTGGGCGACCCGTTGGTTTAGAGGAGCAGCAATCGCCGATTGCGCTTCCATCGGATGTTGACGTCAGGTACCTCTATCAACCGGGAGAGCTCGAAGGTGGTCGCCGCCGCGCGACTGATCCCGTGTGGTCTCTCAATGTATATCATCTAGATCGATCTATTACCAAACCTGATGAGCCCGTGCTCTACTATTTGGCTGATGGTCCATCTCGCGGGTTTGTTCGCGAAGAACTTCTTATGGTACCTTATGACACCCAGCTACCCCCGGATCGTCAGAGTCTTTAGTATTCTCCCCTTTTTTAGAGTCCTTGTTTTGTTTTTTTTTACCTATCCTATAGGCTCGGTGTGTACCCCGTCTTCCATCACTCTCCTCTTGTCGTAGTACGCCGACAACCCCAACTTCTCCTGCTTGTACGTCTTCATCACCCCGTTAACCATTCGGAATCCCCTGTTCTCCGCCATATCCTTACCTCCTTCGAGAGCACTCTTGTACCTTCCCCAAGTCAGGTCGTTAGATCTCTTCGACATCCCCTTAGCCGAGTGCTTAGATTTTCCTTCACCGCTCACGTAGTAACACTTGCTGCACAGAGCGATGGCTCTATCCCCTTCGAATTCCAGCTTGAACAGTCCCGGAGTTCTGTTGCTCCATTTATCCCACGCCAACCACTCGGCCTTCTCCTTATTGAACTTTCTCTTCATCTTCTTTCTCACCACCTTCGCCAGCGTCTTCTCCGACAGCGCGAAGTACATGCTGTCAGTGTCCATCTGTATAAGTTCGAAATCTGCTCGATCCACGTACTTGTCCAAGAAGTCGTAGTAGAACTCCAGCATCCGGAGCTTGGCCAACTGGTAGACCGCTATGCCACACTGAAACGGTCTGTTGATCACCACTCGAGTCTTCCTGCTCGATATCTCGTAAGCCTCCCCAATCTCCTCCAGGTCTTCGAACCACGCCGACCTCAGTGCCCGGTCGACAGTCTTCTCATCCTTCGTATATGTGGTGTTCATGTGTCTCTCTTGGGCCTCTATCAGCTTGCCACAGCACGCGTTGCCAACCAGTTTGAATATCTCCACCAACACCGCCTTGCTCTTGTCGACGTCCCCCGTCCGTCTGGCGGCAGTGACCTCTTCCACGAACCATTGAAACGGTTTGCCAGGCGTGTAGTCTATCACCCTATGCACCGCCTTGACGACCAGACCGTGCTCCAGATACCACTTTAGCAGCGGGGAGTATATGATCATCTTCTTGGCAGATAGGGCCCCAACGAGCTTTCTCTGCCCTTCGACCCTAGTCCTCCCGGTCCTGGCCAGGTAGTCCTTCATGTGTTGCGGAACCTCGGTCTCATCGACTTCTCGATTAACGAACAGCGGAGACATTTCAGAGAACTTTTCTCTCAACGTTTCCGGGACCTCTATATCCAACTCCGCAAATCCGAACCACTTTTCACTCCTGACCTCCCTCACAAAACGGTCTATATACGACTGTCTTTCCGGGTCGTCACACGTCCATATCTGCTCCTCACCGCACGGCATGTCCTTCGACAGAGTAGATAGGTACAGAGCATTGGCATCGTACCCCAGCACCGCCTTGCACATCTTCTCCTCACGACTCCCCACCTGACCCCTGATCGTTGACCTTCCAGCCTCGGCGTATCTGGAGAATACTATGGACGGACCACCGACCAATCCCTGCTTCATCATCTCGTAAGTTTCGACGACTTCGGCGACCATAACTCGGGCGTGTCCGCCTTCCCATCGATCGTCCCACGAAGTAGGTACTGAAGGGAAACACCGGGCAGAGACACGGCATCCTTGAGTATATCCACACCTCTTCCCCTGTAGAACTCCGTCATTTTAGTCAGAGCCTCCAGGAACGGTCCTACATCCAAGTCGTTGTAGTGTCGCAACCATTCCTTGAACGTCTTCATCCCCTTTTCTCGGAATACCTTCTTACACTCTTTCCACTCTGTCAACGACAGTAGGAACTCACCCTTCAACTTCAAGTACCACTCGGGATAGTCGGGCAATCCCGGATGGTCGAGCTTGTCCGCGCTATCGAACCACTCGTACGGGAAGTGAGACTTTACTGTTTTACAGTCGTACGCCTTAACCCACCGGTCGTACGTGGTACCGAGTCCTAGATACTGGATGATGTCGAGAAATGTAAACTCCGGGGTAAACAGAAACATCGTCGTGCTGGCTCTCTTTCCGACCATCACCTTATTCACGGTGGCCGCCAACTTCTCGACAAGGTACCGCTTGATGAGATTCAGGTCGTACCTGCTGCAGTTGAACCCCACCACGGGGACTTGGTCGATCCATGAGACGATCTTCTCTCGCTGAGGTTTCGACAGCATCTCTATGTCGGCCGGCAGATACTTCTTCCTTAACCCCACCCTGATTGCATTACCTCTCCTCTGCAGCTCGGTCACAAACTTCTCGACCAGAGTGTCGGGATCTCGTTCGCAGATGTGTGTGATCCCCTCGTGCATCGTATCCCCCAACGACAGCGATATAGGGACGTGCTCTACCTCGAAGGTCAGGTCTTTGGTGGGTCGCGTGGTTTTCAACTTGTCGAGATACGCCTCGAAGTCGTAGACTATCTGGTGAGGATACAGAGTCGTCTCCTCCTCGCGCGGCGATTGTGGATAGTGGGTATTCACCTCATTCAACCACTCGCACTCCCACATCACCACCAGCTCGTAACCCGCCTTCCGTATCTTGGCGTCTTGGATTTTCGTCCTCCTGTATAGTGATCTCGCGTTACCTCTCCTGCAATGCTTCGGACACCCGTGCCAGTAACATCCGTGAAACTGAAACACGGTCTTGATTTCGTGACAGTAGCCGTCGACCGGATCGCCGGCCACCCACCTCTCCCCGCCGTGACCGCATCTCGCGTGATGTATGTGCTTTCCCACCCTCTCCTCTTATCTGCTCAACCATTGAATCGACACCGCGCTCGCTGACCCATTGGGATAGAACGCCTTCTCGTATGCCGACTGTGGTCTCTCTACCCTCTTACCTGGACATGTCACCACGGTCTTCCCACCCATGCAGGTGGTCGCGTGCCTGTGCATGTTACAAGACTTTGTGAACCGTTGTTGGCATCCGGAGCACACGTACTCGTTCGTCATCTTGCGGAGGTTCGTTATGAGGAACGAGTGACCTCCAAACATTCCTATCGTCATTGTCTTCTCCCCAACCGCGTCGTAATTTGCCGGAGACTTCATTAGGTACCACACTCCGTCGGCGGTGGGTTCGTAAACGCGAATGCCCAGCTTGAAATGCTCTTCGACCTTCTTAAGAGAGTCCAGGGGGATTCCCTTACTACCCGGTCCGTTATCGTGACTGAGGTATTCGCGAGCCAGAGCTCGTGCCTTCTCACAACAGCGGTCGGTTCTCCCTCCACGATGGATGGCTATGCACCTAAACAGACACAAGTAGTCGTCGTACGTGTCGACGGAATACATTCCCTTTCTCTGTCTTAACCAATCGAGTAGTTTTCCCGCTCCCATGAGAAGTTGTTGTGCATCGATGATCATCTTTACCTCTACCGATATCCAACGAACGAAGGTCCATTTTGTGTTTGGTCTATCAACTTTGTCGATGTCCATTCGACCTTTCTCTCTATCGGATATCCAACTCTCGGCTTTGGCGATCTCGTTTATCCACGGACTGCCCTTTGATTGTTTGTGATAGATCATCGTTTCGTTGGTCTCGATGTTCCTAATATGATAAGAACACGAATACCACAGATAACACGCCGTGGTCATCTCTGGGCGAATTTTATTCATTATGCGATTAGCAATCTCCCCATCTACCCCCCTCTCGAAAGTCCATACTATCTTCCTCCTACCCCTATCAACAGTTTCCCTAACTTCGGCTTCTTCGGCGAGAATCCTGGGACCCTCCTCCACCAAATCTCTGGCGAGCTGTCTCCTACTCTTAAGAGGGCTCCCCACCAGGCCTTGATAAATCTTATTGTAGTACGCTTTGTATAGTGGTTTTCTGCGCGCGCTGTGATTTTCTTTTACACGCTGCGCGTAAGCGGTGGCACGCAGACTGGCCGTCGTCTCGTTCTCCAATTTCTCGGATCGTTTTTCAGGGTCGGCAGGCAGTCGTCCGGTCGAAACCGCACGCCGCAGCCTCTCCTCGTAGACGACGGCTCGCGCGTCACTTATCCTATCTGCTATATCTTTCTTGAGTCTCAAACCTCTTAGGGAAATTCCCCAACTCTTAGCTTGCTCTCCCATTTGCTTTATGGTAGACATTATACTGAGTATAACCAATGGAATTCTTGTCTCTAATAGGGTGCAAGTTGCCAATATTTATGACAGATTGTCATATATATACTGAGTATAACCAATGGATTTCTTATCTCTAATAGGGTGTAAGTTGGCGATATTTATGACAGATTGTCATATATATACGGAGTATAACCAATAGATTTCTTATCTCTAATAGGGTGTAAGTTGCCAATATTTATGACAGATTGTCATATATATACTGAGTATAACCAATGGATTTCTTATCTCTAATAGGGTGTATCTTCTCATGTCATAAATATATGGTCTCGCGGTTGATGAAAAATATGGTCCATTCTTCTCATACATACCCGCCGAACAGTGGGGGAAACTCCAAGTAGTATATAAGAGTCACAAATGATACCACCATGCGGTGGGGGGCACCGCGCGTAGCCGGTGCCTTCCAGAGGGTGGTGGTATCATTGTGACTCTTATATACTACTGTATCGCATTTTTGTTCCAATACGAGGTTGTGTGCGACTTAAGAAAACCAGCTATAAATCAATATTATTTGCATAATTATGTTCTAACTTAGTAACTCATGCAATCTACTCCCGTACCGTCCGTAACCAGATTGGCTTCTTCTGCAGAATAGCGAATCAGTAGCCGATTTCACCAACATTGCAAAGTATACTTTTCTAGCAAAGTATACTTTGAGGGAGAAATTTTCAATTTAAGAATAAATTTATTAATTTTTTTTATACTGAATTTATTACATTATCACAGCTATAATGTAATAAATTCAGTATAATAATTCTGCATATTTGTAATCATCAAATATATGCAGTCGTTAGTTCTATATGAAATAATGCATTTTGGGAAAAATAAATGATTACTCCCTCAAAGTATACTTTGCTAGATAAGTATACTTTGCAATGTTGGTGAAATCGGCTACTGATCTGATTCACACTTTAGCAGTTAATTCCATTCTGAAAAAATTTCTATATTGTTTAAATGAAATGAGTGTCAACATTATGAAAATAACATATTTAAGTAATTATGACATAAATTTACATATGTAGATTATCTGATAAAGTAAATTTAAGCTAGAATTAGGTCAGTGGCAGCCAAATTCAACATGCAAACATTAAAGATGCATGCCCACTCAGTAGGCACTAAATGTTCTTTATATCAGAGACATTATCTGAGACATTTTTTGCAAAATAAACATTCATTAACCATTACCCCACATATTGATTGGCATTATTATACATTTTATATCAGACATAATGTTCCACACTGATATCAGGTGCAATAACCGTGTTTCTTTAAAATGTTAACAAACATTATTATTTATTCTCTGTATTTTATTGCTCCCGAATTATTTTTTTCAGGGCAGCATATACGAGGGTGGGTCAATAAGTAGTGTCACATGATACATAACTTTAAAAATATGTGTAAAACTGCACTCATCGTTCTATATTCCGTCAGGGTAGTCTCTCGTGGGGTCCATGACAGAATATTCCCATTGTCGCCGTGCCTCAATATTCGTTACTAAGCAACCGGCGTTGATACATTTGACACTTGTGGTCACGTGTGACTGAATGTCATCTAAGCTACTATAGCGGATACTTTGTAGTGTATTTTTCAAATTATGAAATTTAACTATGTTTGTGTAGTTTTTGTCCGACGAATATGCAGGGTATTGTAAAACGTCATAACCCCGCACGCGCACAGGTGGAATACTTGGACACAAAGAAAATTAACATTATCAAAAAAATCCATTACCCCACCCACTTGGTCTCATACAGTACTATCTTCTATTAACGTCATGTACAGTACGATACCAGGTGGGTGGGGTAATGGGATTTTTTAATAGGCATTTGTTTTGGTCATAGGTCCGAGTCTTCCACCTGTGTGCACGCGCTGGAATGACGTCATGAGGTGCACGTGGTGGCACAACACGTCATTTTGAAAAATTATGTGTCCCACGTCCAGTTCTTTTAGGCCCTTTCTGGAGAGCTTGCACTTTACAGCTTGGAATCAAAATAGTTTGTGATAATTACTTGTTAATGAGGCTTCAAATCGTCACATTCCTTAGAGCGGCTTGTTAGAAAACTACATATTTATGCTTTTTCATTGACCTCGATGAAAGACATGAATGTGCCTTCTTCATTACAATGCAGTATGGGAGATTTCTTGGCGATTTGAAAACATCAATCTTGTTTTGCAGAACGAAGATTATCAGGCACTCACCTTGCGGAAATTGTTCTCATTTTCAAACACTTTGTTAAAATTGGATAAAAATATGATAGAAATGTGTTGTATGCATGACTTTTCTATTCCCGTTTCAGTTGTCCAGCTATGTCATTTATTTGTATAATTTTCTCAACATTATCTGCGTCTGTAATTGAAATCAGCAGTTCCCATATTTCGTGGTCTCCCATCCGGCACTGAAAGGAGCCACACATTTTCTGACTCGCTGGCAAAGAAGCACTGGCTTCCTATAAATGCACTGCCACATATGGCGTATTTCTGCGGTTGTTTTCTCTCTTATTCCATCTATTTAAGTACACCCCATTCGTTTTTCGTTAGTGATTCTGACTGCTGTGCCGGACATGACGTCATAAAGGATGACGTCAAATACTGTATCGACTGTATGAACGTTACGTTAATGCGAATAACATTAATGAATGCAAGTGCCAAATTTGATTCAAGTTGGATGAGTTGTTAAAAGACACTACTTATTGACCCACACTGTAGTTACTGCTTTGTCTGGCGTCCGCCGTCCGAGTTTTACGTTAATTTTTTTGAAATTGCTGTATCTCTGTGACTGCTTGTGTTATCAACTTGAAACTTCATATACACATTGATCACCATCCATAGTGTCATTGTATTATACCCTACCCATGCTGCCCAGGAGCCCAAGGTAAAGGTCAAATTGCTTTAAACTTTTTGTTAAAGTTTTACGTTAAAGTTTTTCAAATTGCTATATCTCTGTGACTGCTTAGGATATCAACTTGAAACTTCATAGACACATTGATCACTATCCATATTTTCATTGTATACCCTACCCATGCTGCCCAGGAGCCCGAGGTCAAGGTCAAATTACTTTAAACTTTTTGTTAAAGTTTTACGTTAAAGTTTTTCAAATTGCTATATCTCTGTGACTGCTTAGGATATCAACTTGAAACTTCATATACACATTGATCACCATCCATATTTTCATTGTATACCCTACCCATGCTGCCCAAGAGCCCAAAGTCCAGGTAGCATGACTTAGAATTTTGTTTGTTAAAGCTTACTTTAAATTTTTTTCAAATTGCTATATCTCTGTGACCGCTTGCGATATCAACTTGAAACTTCATATACGCATTGATCACCATACATATTTTCATTGTATACCCTACTCATGCTGCCCAGGAGCTCAAGGTCAAGGTTAAATGACTTAGAATTTTGTTTGTTAAAGCTTAACTAAAGTCAAATTGCTATTAAATCCTGACTCTGCGATATCAACTTGAAACTTCATACGCATTGACCAAACTATTTTCATACCCCACTCATGCGCCCAGGACTCAAGGTCAAGGTTAAAGACTTAGAATTTTGTTTGTTAAAGCTACGTTAAAGTAAATTCATTATCTCTGTACCTCTTCGATGTCAACTTGAAACTTCATATACGCATTGATCACCATCCATATTTTCATTGTATACCCTACCCATGCTGCCTAGGAGCCCAAGGTCCAGGTGAAATTACTTTAAACTTTTTGTTAAAGTTTTGCATTAAAGTTTTTCAAATTCAATTCAATTCAAATTAGTATCCAAATATTTATTGTGACTAATAAACAAAACATTGCGTTAAACCTTTCTAGAATTTATCTCTGTTACCAATTGAGATTATGATGTGAAACTTCATATACACATTTATCACCATTTATTGTGATTAATAAGCATACTACACCAATACCCAGGGTCAATGACTTTGAATTTCAATCCAGGCGTCATCGGGGAGCATTTGTCGGATTTACCGACCATCTAGTTTGATGTGCAATGATCATACTTTATAATCCGTCGAAAATATAATTTTTCCAGGTGACACATTTAACACTTAGACATTGTTTGACAGCACTTCAGAATCATTTCCAATGGGAATTATTCTGAAGTACTGTGAAAGCATGTTGTAAATTATTCTAAAGTGCTGTCAAAGCATGTTTTTGATGGTAAAAATGGAAAATTGTGTTCAGAATTATTAGTTTGTATTACTTTTATAATACTAATATTTTTTTCAGATGGAAAATATATAAAATATGTCACTATTAACTGCTAAAGTGTGAATCAGATCTGATTCGCTATTCTGCAGAGGAAGCCTATGAGTGGAATCGTAACTCTGTCTACGGACGGTACAGGAGTAGATTGCAAGAGTTACTGTTCGCAACTATGATATTTCAATGATATAACAATTATATTATTATAGTTCTCAAATGATCATGTGCACTTTCCACCAAAATATACACTAGCATTAATAAACTTGCGGAATTTATTACGATACGAGGTCGATAATTAGCGATAATTAGCCGACAAATGCATGTTCATGACCAAGGGCAAATTTATAATACTAATACTTTTTTCAGATGGAAAATATATAAAATATGTCGCTATTAACTGCTAAAGTGTGAATCAGATCTGATTATCTATTCTGCAGAGGAAACCTATCAGTGGAAACGTAACTCTGGCTACAGACGGTACGGGAGTAGATTGCAAAAGTTACTGTTCGCAACTAGTTCTAACTATGATATTTCAATGATATAACAATAGTTGTCAAATGAGCATGTGCACTTTCCACCAAAATATATGTTTAAAGCATTAATAAAATTGCGGAATTTATTACGATACGAGGTCGAGTTCGACCAAAGCTACAAGTGTCGGATGTCTGAGTTTCACAAATTGCCGATTTGCTGCAAAATGCTATTGATAATCTCAAACCACTGTTACTTTACCATTCCTATTTTTTGGCCTATTTTGTCGAAATTCACATGGCCGTGGCCCTGAGAAAAGAGGTGACCCATTAATGCTTCCTGGTACTGTAATAGCGGAAATGTGTTACCAGATACTCTCCCCTGTTAACCACCGTCTGTGACAACATATATAGCAGAATAAATCATAACTATCTTTGAATTAGAACAAACAAAATGGTGCATTTGGTTGATGGTTGTTTACAGTCAATAAAACGAAAACCCACATATTGAATGAAAATCTGCTACATCATATTAGGCTGTGATAAAATTGATTTTTGTGGGATATATAACCCTTTCAACACCAAGTAACTTAATAGGATGTTCCATGCCAATGTTTCACGCTATTTCATTAATTTTGTTCATTCAAATTATCCCATTCTTCTAAAAGGGTAATCTGTACGACGTTTAAAATTATTAACAAACAGTGGAGATCCTGATGAGACGGCTCGTTACGAGCCGGCTCATCTGGATCTGCACTGTTTGCAAACATTGTCTCTGTAGAGGTCTGTGGTGTTGAAAGGGTTAAGAGCTTTTAAGTATATTAGTCGGACATTCGATCCGGCCACAGTTTTATCAGACATGTCCGTCGGTCCGTGGGTTTGTCTTTGCCTCGCGTATTTAACAAAACAGCAGTCAGTGGTAACCATAAATTGGTGAAAGGAATTACGTACACGATACAGCCAAGTTAGATTTAGCATGGAATTTCCTTGACTCGCTGGTAACAACATCGAAAGCTGACATGCAAATGCGATCATTAGCCGACAAACGCATCTTTATGACCAAAGGCAAGTTGCGACTGTGTACATACAATATTCATTGATATTTCTCAACTGATTTTGTGAAATGCATATTCGGATATACATGTACCATCTGACACATAGTAACTTTAACCCTTACAATTAAATTTTGTCGTCTGCTGTTTATTTTCTATTTTTCTGATCAAAATGGTAATGATTCTAACATTCGGCCAAACCATGTTTTTATTGCTAAGGGTTAAGAATTGTCTCCTATCAACATAAACACTACTAACGACAAACATTAACCCTTTCCCTGTTTTGCGATATTTCGACTCATCCAAATCCAAAACATCTGAATAAAAGAATCAAATGCTGGGTCAAATGCTGGTTAAATTATCTCATAGAGTAGAAAACATTGTGGGAAAAGGAGAAATTGCTTGTTACAAGCAATTTCTCCTTTTCCCACAATGTTTTCAAAAGACATCTTCTGCAGAGGCTTGAAAAGTCGTCTCTATCAGGGAAAGGGTTAAAGGTTAAATTTTGTTTAACTCTTAAAACCATGGGAACTTAATTTTGTCGTCTACAGTGACGTGACAGTTTCACATTTCTGCATCTTCGCTGTCTGGCCCATCTTCGACAGGTATTTTGTGACTTCGGGCACACTTGCTCATTATTAACTTCTTGTTTAAAAAAAAAAAATTGTGACCATTCATGAGAATTGTCTCCATTAGCTGTCAAAACATGCATCATCTGGAAGAATGAAAAATAAACAGACAATGCTGAATTAATTTTGTCGTCTTCTGTTTCTTTTTTAATTTCCTGTTTTTTATGTACAAAAACATAGTTTCGCAGCACTTTAGAATTATTCTAATGAGCTGCCAAACCATGTTTTTATTGAGAAAATAGACAAAATATGAAACAACAGCAAACAACAATTTTCATGTCCTGAAATGTGTGTAGCTGTAGACTGGTGTAAAACACGTAAGTGGAACTGGATGTTTTTGCATGCGGTACATGCTGGCTGTTAAACATACACATACAATGTGTTTGCTGGCTACGATTGAGTGGAGGGTTTTACCGTGAGCTGGCCATTACGACTAAGTGGAGGGTTTTACCGTGAGCTGGCCATTACAGGTAGACACAGTCAGGCTAGTCCAATAACAGTCTACAACAGTGAACCAGTTATCCTTATTAATTGATCTTCCCATAACTGGGCCATTCATGTAGAACACTGAGAAAATCCACCCTGCAACAACAGTGTACCCATCGTAAACCTAGTATATGTTGCTGTGACTGGAGAAATCGGGCTTATGGGTTTTGCGACCATTGTAGATCCAGATCAGCCTGCGCGTCCGCACAGTCTGATCTGGTTCTGCAATGTTCGCCATTCAGTCGAGCACACCTGTCATGCTTGTAACAAGCAATAGATCAATATCAGACTACATGAGTGTACTATTTGACACCGATCACACATTCCATAAGCCCTATTTCTCCAGTCAGAGACACATATGTGATCATGTTTAACGGCAGTCAGCACAGTAGGCTAGACCTGATATATGTGGATCATGTACTGTACTGGTGGACATTGAAGGCTGACTTCTCTGGTGTTTGTTCCCTTGTGATCAGATTGCCACTGGGCTTCACCAATAAATGTGATCATACTTTACATAACTCCGTTTTGGACACAAAATTGTGTTTGATAAGAAATACACGACCATGGACATAAGATTTTATCGCATGACTCCATGCAGTTTTCAAGTAGATATTTGCTCTTCTGTATGATAGCCATGATACTATCTATGCTGGAGAGACATATTAACCTCTCAATAGAGCCAGTGTTCACCAAACTCATGTAAATAATAGAACACCGAGACAATACTGATGTTTATAGCAGGTCAGCATAGTACGTTAGCCACGATAAATATACACGTTCGTTATATATCTATTTAAGGTGCCTTGTGTTGATGCTACATGTGTGGAATTCACGACTTTGTGCCTACAACAGTTAATGAGTGTAGACGCTGGTCGATGGAAGGTGTTCACAGCAAACCGTGCGGGAACCTTCTGTGGGCGGGAGTCTAGACCAGTATGCAGGTGGATGAGGATATAGCAGTAGTGTTACAAGTTAAACCGTCAAGTATGGAGACAACATAAGATGAATTCAAGGCCTTTTAAACCCGCAAGAAAGAAAAGGTTGGTATTCTGGGGGGCGGTTCACTAAACTTTGTGCGACTAAAATGTTCGTAAGTGCAGATTTAGAATAGTCTGTAAATTTCAATTGATGGATTTACATTTATTGAGCATAGGCTGCATATGCAGCCTATGCTCAATAAATGTAAATCCAATAATTGTTTACAAGAACACATTGTTAATGTGAAATTTACAGACTATCATAATTTTGCACTTACGAACATTTTAGTTGTACAAAGTTGAGTGAAACAGACTTGACGGATTGTAACCAAATTTGGTATACATGTTTATCACGGCAAGCCGAAGAAGCATATTGATTTTCAAAACTTTCCGATGACTTATCTCCCCTTGGCGGGCATTTTTATTTTTCGGACTCTGTATCCTTGTCCACGCAATAACTCAAGTTCTACTTCACCGATCGAAACCAAATTCGGTATACATGTTTATCATGGCAAGACAAAGAAGCCTATTGATTTTGAAAAATTTCCGATACTTATCTCTTCTTGGCAGCCATTTTTGATTTTCGGACTCTGTATCCTTGTCCACGCAATAAGTCGAGTTCTACTTGACGGATTGTAACCAAATTTGGTTTACATGTTTATCACGTCAAGATGAGTTAGTTCCCCTTGTTGACTGGCCTTGCCTCGACGGGCGTATATTGTGACCTTCGGCACTCTTGTTATGACATATTTTCATGGAGAAAAAAAGGATAAATACATACAATTTTCACATGATCTGCATTGTTGCATTATATATGGCTGTGACTGGAGAAATGGAGCGCATGGCATTTGTGACCAGTGTAGCTGCTGATCAAATAGCACACTCATGTTGCCTGATAACGATCTATATTGCTTGCAAGAAGCACGACGGGTGTTTCATTGATGGAATGGCAAACAGTGCAGATACTGATCAGACTGTGGATGCACAGGCTGATCTGGATCTCCACTGGTCTCAAAACCCATTTGCCCCATTCTCCAGTCACAGCCACATTTTTATGAGACACTTGACATGAGGGTAAATTGGCAGTTGACTTGGTCACCAGTGTAGTACTAGATCAATCTGCCCATCTGCAATCTTATCATTGTCTACACTGTTATATCAGTGGAGATCTTGAGTGTCGTTAGAACAAAAGAAACCGTACAGTTTTTAAAAGAGCACAAGTATATTTCCAAACGATTTGTAACATTTTTCTACCAAATCTACTTTTGAAACAAATTGAATGTTACCACGAGGTAACATGATAATCCAACATGCGGTGCCGAAATAAGGACCAACAAAATCATGTATATAACGGCATAAAGTTGTTTGGATCTACAGCATTCAGTCGAGTTCATTTTCATGATTGCTGTTTAACATCTTTATTCAGCTTCTACATCACATGCAGATGTCTTATGGCATACTTAAGTGATATGAATTAACTCTTAGACTGCTACACATAACAGTTGTCGTCTTCTGTTGCTTTTATATCTTGCCTTATTTCTCAATAAAAACATGGTTTGACAGCACTTCAGAATCATTTCCAATGGAAATGATTCTGAAGTACTGTCAAAACATGTTGTAAATTATTCTAATGTGCTGTTAAAGCATGTTTTTGATGATAAAAATGGAAAATAAACAACAGACAACAAAAAATTAAGATAGCTGTGTAAGGGTTAACATCTGTATTCAGCTTATACGTCACATGCAGATGTCCTATGGCATGTTTAAGTGATGTGAATTAAATAGTTTATTGCGTAAATATTATTTATACCTCAGTTCTTCACCCCGATAAGCCAGTATTATTGAACTGCACGGTTTCTTTTGTCGCTAAGTATACGTATACTGGGTAAAACCTGCATACACCCCATTCTATCAGAGATTGTTACAGACTATAGCTGCCTTATTCTGATTACATACTCTGCCTTGTTCCCACATTTATTATTTCCAAATACTGATATGGAGTTTTGAAAGGTGTCGGACACGCCTTGTGTAATAGTTATGCTAAACTGTTTTTGTTTATTGTTTATTTGTTCAACATTGTAGACATCATTTTGTGACGTTTGTTAGTATTGTTGAGTCTATGGCGATATACATGTACATGTAGTGGTGTACACATCTACTGTATGCTTGCATCCTGCCCACTAATCCATTGAAGTCTATAGATACAATACTTTTTGTTGAAAAAGTCTGATTATTTTTCCATAAAAGTATATCTTGTTACCAATCATTTGAACAGTCGTCGAGACGGTTCAAATGAGTGGTAACAACATATACTTTGGAATAGAAATAGAGAAAATAGCGGGGAAAAAATCTCCAAATTTTCAAATTACTGTAATTGTAGCTGGCCTATAATTGTTTTAAAGGGACCTAAAACATTTACAAACAACTCATCCCATAGAATAGCTGGCATGTCAATCTGCACAGTCTGTTCAGGGCCTACGCTGTTCATTATGAAATCAGTGACAAATTATGTATACCCCAAGGGGAATGATTTGATTACATTACGTGTATGAGTGTTTTTGTGCATTAATGGGTCAGGATCTATGATGGTCACGAATGCTGTATGGTCTGTATGTCCAATATTAACCTAACTATGCTATCAAGCTCACGTAGAACCGTTCTTTATCAATGGTATACCCTCTGGTTCAGCTACATTTTGTGTATCCTGTACTTTCTGTGTATGTTCATCAATGGCTTCTATTGTGCACCTAATTATATACATTAGTTTAATATTTCATTATACTAAGTACACAGGCACATCAGACACCATACGTTATTACTTGGCATTGAGTCGTTCACTAATTCGAAATCAGCCTAGATTCAATCTTGTACATAAAAACAGGCATTTGAATCTACATGATTTCTTATATATTCTATCGTCGACCTCAATAAATGTTAAGTAAGATCATGGTGTTCACTGTTGTCATCATGAGCAGTTTTCATGGCGCACGCACTTGCCGTGATCCATGAAACCAGAGATACCTGCAATTTACTGAGACTATATTAATTATGTGAGCATTGACAAAATTAATTTAGTATGCCTAACATTGCCTACATACATGTAGGCCACTTGCTGAGAAAGGAGACTTTATAGATTGAAAATAGGGCACATACTGATCAGACTGCATGTCTGCATAGTCACAGGTCGGGGTTTAATACACGTAGTTTAAACTTGCAGCCCCAAATATAACAGTACACACACCGAAAATATTCGTCTGCTGATAATTCATATTTTGTCTTTTCTCTCAGAAAAACATGGTTTGGCAGCATTTGAGAATCATTTCCATTGGAAATGATTCTAAAGTGCTGCCAAACCAAGTTTTTGATGAGAAAAATGGAAAAAATAAAAAATATTCAGCAGACGGCACAAATTAATTCAGCATTGTAAGGGTTAAAATGTGTAATGTTACTCATATATTAAATAAAATTTGTGCTGATTGTTATTTAGGTTTATCAAAAAAATAGTTTGTGTCTGAGAAGCTGACCCTACCTGCTATTTTATAATTAACAAAGACCTAATTTTTGTTCAGTATCAGAAATAGTTGCCAGTTTCTCATATTTGCGCGTGTATGTGTTGTAGTGCGGGGGCGGGCAATGCGTTGCCGGGCAGCACTCTAAATAAGCTGCTCATCTGTCTGGACAATGAGGAACATCGCAGCAGGTAACCTGGTAACCGGCCAGTGGCTGTGGCCGGGATCTTGCCTAACAATTGCATGTCGCTAATCACAAAAACCAGGCATGTGGTGTGGTGCTATACTAACTTTGGTAACCGGGTAACCGGCCAGTGGGCGTGGCCGGGATCTTGCCCAAACCATTGCATGTCGCTAATCCCAGAAACATCGCATGTGGTGTGGTGCTATACTAACTTTGGTAATACCGTAATCTCTATGACAATACCTAATATGGATTTAGAACTCTTTGGTAACAATGCAATATTAATTTCCTTCGTCTTTGAAGTTGTGAATATTACTGAATAATGTGTAAACTACAGACAATAAAATCATCACATACAGTTTATTTTTACATTCTGTGAAATGTCCTATAAGTGATTAGATTCACACAATTTAATATTTAACCCTTAGACCGTTACACACAACAATTGTCGTCTGCTGTTTCTTTTATATATTGCCTTATTTCTCAATAAAAAACATGATTTGACAGCACTTCAGAATAATTTTCAATGGAAATGATTCTGAAGTGCTGTCAAAGCATGTTGTAAATTATTCTAAAGTGATGTCAAAGCATGTTTTTGATGATAAAAATGGAAAATAGAAAATAAACAGCAGACGACAAAATTAAGATAGCGGTGTAAGGGTTGAAGGAACTGTGTCTCACACGATGTCTCAAGTATTAAATATCAGTTTTTTCACTTCAGGTGTGTGGTTAGGGTCCATGGAGTCTTTTGTATGCCAAGGCCTTTATTTTGTAATTGTTTGTTTTACGAACGACCAAATCTCTGAAGTGGAGGGGAAAAAAAAAAGAAGGAATTTGCAATTTTATTTTTTCGTTGGCAGTTATAAACTGTACAGAGAACAAATAAAAGTCATTTTATTATTAGAAAAATATATGTTTGTACATCTATATCTTTGCATATATGTTATTTTAAACATTAATTAATATGACATATTGTACAATGAATACAACACTTACATGTGCAACACTAGCTTCTAAACAATATATTACAAGGTGTGGGATCACATGGTTTCCGAACGGTTTGATGTTATGATTTTAGATATGTTTACAGTATTAAAATTGTTCCTTTAATACTAATGGAATGATGATTTTTATGAAACATAGTTGTCAGGGTGACACTGGGTTAGTTCATTGTTGTGTCGGAACACCAAGTATGTTGTGGAAAGAGACAACAAGGTATATAGTTACAATGATGATGTATTTACAAATGATGATATACACAAATAATGAATATTCAAGACAATACGGACAACGTCCTCTCAATGGGTTCTCCAAAGCTCAGTCACACAACCCAGGCACAGTCACGATTCTGGAACAGGCAAGTATCGTATAACAATGTTCCTCATGTTCAAGATACGGACTTAAAGTTTCTATCATCCAACTCAGGTTTCCTCCATGATGAGGGTGACGTTATATGACGTCGTTAGGTTACATTACTTATAATCGACTACTTGGGCGGATGGGGCCAATATATCACATGGGTGGACGTCTTTCGAGATTTATCTCGTCCTCGGACGGAATGATGTCACCGGAATAATACCCCGCTCGTTACGCCCTTAGTCCACACGGAGCAGAGTCCCCGCTGGTACACGGTGTCGTGTAGTGGACCCCAGAATAGTATCGGTGCAGCGTACTGGTTCTACGCAAGAACACCCGATAGACGTGCCGTCGCTGGTTGCCTGGCTGGCTGGCTGGTTGCCTGGCTGGCTGGCTGGCTGGCTGACTGGCTGGGACTACAAAACACCAACGGTGTTGTTACCTGAGTGTAACGTGTTATAGCCTCCATCATAGTCACAGTAGTGCACATGAAATCAATATTATGATTGCATGGCAATACTAAACAACATCATAAATTATAATGATGAAACATGATATTAAAATTGCAATGTACACACAGATATTTTCACTAGTTGGAAGAAGGGGGCTGATGGAATTCATATGTCGGAGAATGTAATGTAACACTTTAATGAACAGCCACTATATCTAGTGTACCCAACGATATATATCTTCACAGTCATACATGTGAATATCAACGTCATAGTTACTCTTTATTAAATTAGCGCAGTTGGCCATGGGCAGTCTGATCAGGGTAAGGCCAGTCGCAATTAAATGTGTGTTTACTAATGGTAAATAACTGTGAATGAATGCCAAGTATTTTCCTGTGCAGACTCACATTATTACATTACTAATGATAAACACTGTAGACTCTAATCAGACTGTAGGATTCCACAGGCTGACCCAAAGCATCAGTGATTTAAATAAATTATACTTCACATCATGTCCTTATTACAGCTTACTGAGGTATAAATCAGTGCATTTAGAGCAGAATTGTCTGATCTGGTCTATCCTGGTCGTGATAGTATTTTCACTATTTACAATTCACTGTGAACGTACATGACTTAATAAAATGAATGTACAGATGACTTGGATTGGAGTTTTACATGAGTCCAACATGGAGTGAATGTAAGTCATCCAGAAAATTCACGTTACATTTGTTACAAGTTAAAATTGGCAGTATTTTCATGTATAGTACAGGGCGCATGACTGATATTGGACTGAAGCGTAATATAAAATGCATAGCTAAATTTTATTAAACATTTCAATAGAGTTCGCCCTTCGTTTACAAATAGAATAAATTGCTACTGCAATTAGTCGGAGTGACATGCACAAAACACATGAGAATAATATGCCATTACAATACTCACGGAATGCTCCCACATGCGAAACCTGTAATCGTTATCATTTACATGAAAACACAAATTATTAATGATTCAGTTCGGTTTGATCAAGAGAGATAATCTACACCAGCGGATACATGCCATATGGCTTTTATTGACCAAGCATTTCGTCGAAATGGGTCCAAATAACTGAAATAGGGCATTATTATCAAGGATACGATAATAATGCGGTGAATTGCCGGTCTTGGCAGGATTCAGACGTAATTGGCAGCATTGAAAGTAAATAATATCCGGACCCCCTGGACCCCCCTACCCCTGTATCCGCGCCTGCATTTAATCATCCAAAAAAATAAATATTAAAAAATATTTTCTTTTTCTTCAAATTTTCTTTTCTCCAAAAACGCGATTTTTTTGGCAGCGGGTTTGTAAAACAAATATTAAAAAAATAAAGGCCCAATGTAGAATTTGATGCACAGTAGTTTTCTCTTTTCATGAATACTGTAGCGTTTTTTATCAATATTGGATGATTATGTCATCCAAGATGGCCGCCAAAATGTCAAACCGGTATCTTTTTATTAGAACTGTCAAACAGCCTTTTCTTAACATGCCGATGCTGGCCAAACTTCATAGTTATTGTCTTTTGGTGAAACATTTACAGATTTTTCAAGTTGGAGATTGTCGCATAATCCAAGATGGCTGCCGTATAAAGTTGGACAAAATCTTTAAACAATGTCTTCCCATTATAATCACCATACTGGTTTCGACAAAACTTTGTATGAATAATGAGTCGGGGTGTGGGATCACGTGTTTCCGAACGGCGTGACGTTATGTTTGTTAGATGTGTTTACTTTAATATCTTTCTTTAGATGGAATGACATATTTTTAGCCAGGTTTTTTGAAAAAAAATCCAGGCTATTGGATTGGCGAAAGCCGGGCGGGCGGGTGGGCGGCGGGCGGCGGGCGGCGGGGGGCGGGCGGCGGGCGGCGTCCACAATCAATGTTAAGTTTGAGTCCATTTCTTTGTTACTATACCACCTAGGATCAACAAACTTTCACAGCTTCATAATCAAGGGGTGCCCACCACATATCACTATCCAACATGTTACCTTTTTTGGAACTTGACCCATTTTTTCCGCACAGTCGACTTAGCCATTTTCAATGTTAAGTTTTCTCGTTTACAATGTTAAGTTTTCGTGTTTAAGTCCATTTCTTTGGTACTGTACCACCTAGGACCACCAAACTTTCACAGCTTCATAACGAAGGGGTGCCTACCACATACAACTATCCAACATGTGACCATTTTTAGCCAGGTTTTTTGAAAAAAAATCCAGGCTATTGGATTGGCGAAAGCCGGGCGGGCGGGCGGCGGGCGGCATCCACAATCAATGTTAAGTTTTCGTGTTTGACTCCATTTCTTTGTTACTGTACCACCTAGGACCACCAAACTTTCACAGCTTCATAATCAAGGGGTGCCCACCACATATCACTATCCAACATGTTACTTTTTTTTTAACTTCACCCATTTTGTCCGCGTAATCGACTTAGCCATTTTCAATGTTAAGTTTTCGCGTTTACAATGTTAAGTTTTCGTGTTTAAGTCAATTTCTTTCGTACTGTACCACCTAGGACCACCAAACTTTCACAGCTTCATAATCAAGGGGTACCCACCACATATCACTATCCAACATGTTAATTTTTTTTGCCAGGTTTTTTGAAAAAAAATCCAGGCTATTGGATTGGCGAAAGCCGGGCGGGCGGGCGGCGGGCGGGCGGCGGGCGGCGGGCGGCGTCCACAATCAATGTTAAGTTTTCGTGTTTGAGTCCATTTCTTTGTTACTGTACCACCTAGGACCACCAAACTTTCACAGCTTCATAATCAAGGGGTGCCCACCACATATCACTATCCAACATGTTACTTTTTTTTTAACTTCACCCATTTTTTCCGCGTAGTCGACTTAGCCATTTTCAATGTTAAGTTTTCGCGTTTACAATGTTAAATTTTCGTGTTTAAGTCCATTTCTTTGGTACTGTACCACCTAGGACCACCAAACTTTCACAGCTTCATAACCAAGGGGTGCCTACCACATACAACTATCCAACATGTGACCATTTTTTTACCTTCACCTATTATTTCTACGTAATTGACTTAGCCATTTTCAACGTTAACTTTTTAACGTAAGTCTGCTTAAAGTTTTTTGGTTAAAACTTTTTCGTTATACTATATCTCTGCAACTGCTTCGCCCATTACCTTGAAACTTCACATGGGTGTTTATCATCATCCATATTTTCATTCTAACCCCCAACCGTGCGGCCCCTGTGCCCAATGTCAAGGTCAAATTACTTTGAATTTTTTTGTTAAAGTTTTTCGTGTACTATATCTCTGCAACTGCTTCACCCAATACCTTGATACTTCACAAGGGTGTTTATCATCATTGTCGCACCTGCTTGCGGAAAGCGCGATCCTGTGCCCAATGTCAAGGTCAAATTACTTTGAATTTTTTTGTTAAAGTTTTTTCGTGTACTATATCTCTGCAACTGCTCACCCAATACCTTGTTACTTCACATGGGTGTTTATCATCATTGTCGCACCTGCTTGCGGAAAGCGCGATCCTGTGCCCAATGTCAAGGTCAAATTACTTTGAATTTTTTTGTTAACAAAGTTTTTTCGTGTACTATATCTCGCAACTGCTTCACCCAATACCTTGATACTTCACATGGGTGTTTATATCATTGTGCACCTGCTTGCGGAAAGCGCGATCCTGTGCCCAATGACAAGGTCAAATTACTTTGAATTTTTTTTGTTTTTTTGTTAAAGTTTTTTCGTGTACTATATCTCTGCAACTGCTTCACCCAATACCTTGATACTTCACATGGGTGTTTATCATCATTGTCGCACCTGCTTGCGGAAAGCGTGATCCTGTGCCCAATGTCAAGGTCAAATTACTTTGAATTTTTTTGTTAAAGTTTTTTGTGTACTATATCTCTGCAACTGCTTCACCCAATACCTTGATACTTCACATGGGTGTTTATCATCATTGTTGCACCTGCTTGCGGAAAGCGCGATCCTGTGCCCAATGTCAAGGTCAAATTACTTTGAATTTTTTTATTAAAGTTTTTTCGTGTACTATATCTCTGCAACTGCTTCACCCAATACCTTGATACTTCACATGGGTGTTTATCATCATTGTCGCACCTGCTTGCGGAAAGCGCGATCCTGTGCCCTATGTCAAGTTCAAATTACTTTGAATTTTTTTGTTAAAGTTTTTTCGTGTACATATCTCTGCAACTGCTTCACCCAATACCTTGATACTTCACATGGGTGTTTATCATCATTGTCGCACCTGCTTGCGGAAAGCGCGATCCTGTGCCCTATGTCAAGTTCAAATTACTTTGAATTTTTTTGTTAAAGTTTTTTCGTGTACTATATCTCTGCAACTGCTTCACCCAATACCTTGATACTTCACATGGGTGTTTATCATCATTGTCACACCTGCTTGCGGAAAGCGCGATATCGTCGGCATTTTGGCATACGTCCGTCCGTTCGTCCGTGTGTCCGGTTAAAGTTTTTTGGTTAAAGTTTTTCCATCTACTATATCTATTTTTTTAGTGTCCATGCCTCGCCCCAAGGCGCGACATGCAGGCCACGGCCATCTAGTCTACAATAAGTGGGTATAATTATGTTATCCAAGTGTCTATGCTTGGAAAAAACCTGGCCTTCGTGGCTTTGCCTGGTTATATTTTTTTAACTTGACCCATTTTTTCCGCGCAGTCGACTTAGCCATTCATTTTCAATGTTAACTTTTTGCGTTTACAATGTTAAGTTTTTGTGTTTAAGTTCATTTCTTTGGTACTGTACCACCTAGGACCACCAAACTTTCACAGCTTCATAACCAAGGGGTGCCTACCACATACAACTATCCAACATGTGACCATTTTTTTACCTTCACCTATTATTTTTACGTAATTGACTTAGCCATTTTCAACGTTAACTTTTTAACGTACGTCTGGTTAAATTTTTTGGTTAAAACTTTTTTGTTGTACTATATCTCTGCAACTGCTTCGTCCATTACCTTGAAACTTCACATGGGTGTTTATCATCGTCCATATTTTCACTCTAACCCCCAACCGTGCGGCCCCTGTGCGCAATGTCAAGGTCAAATTACTTTGAATTTATTTGTTAAAGTTTTTTCGTGTACTATATCTCTGCAACTGCTTCACCCATTACCTTGATACTTCACATGTGTTTATCATCATTGTCGCACCCGCTTGCGGAAAGCGCGATATTGTCGGCATTTTGGCGTCCGTCCGTCCGTACATCCGTGTGTCCGGTTAAAGTTTTTTCGTTAAAGTTTTTCCATGTACTATATCTATTTTTTTAGTGTCCATGCCTCGCCCCAAGGCGCGACATGCAGGCCACGGCCATCTAGTCTACAAAAAGTGGGTATAATTATGTTATCCATGCTTGGAAAAAACCTGGCCTTCGTGGCTTTGCCTCGTTTCTTGTTTCCAATTGAAATGATTCTAAAGTGTCATTAAACCATGTTTTAATTGAGAAAGAAGGCAAAATATCACACAACAGTAGACGGCAAGTTACATTTCCGACCTTCTAAGGTCACAAATTGTGGCACTAGTTTTAGTGTTGAAAACTTCCAATTACACGTGTCACAAATGCAGCTGTGTTAATCTAATGCCAGTATTGGTCACTGATTCTCAACAGGTACTTGAATCACATGCTCGATATCAAGCAGTTTGATTGGTTGAGCCTCTCAGCTCAGCTATGGCCAGTCTCAGCCAATCATGCTGATTTAAATTTGACATTGCAAATAAAAGCTGAGAACCCTTTTTCGGCAAAATTAAAAACACAAATAACCTTACACATTGACAGACCTTTAACTCTTTCACCCCTAAGTGACTGGAATGGATTTTGATTTGTTAATTTTGTAACCAATCCAATCGAATCGTCACAAAATGATTTTCAGACTAGTCCATTTGCTCTCAAAAATATGAAAATTACTTGCAAAAAGTGCAGATCCTGATGAGACGGCTCGTTACGAGCCGGTGTAAATGAATATTTTCCCCCCAGAATATTCCCCCCCCCCCCCCCCCCGGGGGCAGAATGTTCGCCGAATATTCTCCCCCCCAGGCGAATAATCTCCCCCTCATTACGAATATTTTCCCCCCCGGGGGTAGAATGTTTGCCGAATATTTTGCCCTCCACCGGAATATTCTCCCCCCCCCCCTTTTTCCTGACTTTTATTACTGTTACTGTGGGAGGGGGGGGGGGGGGAGATAATATTTCGGCGAATAATTTGCCCTCCGCCAAACCCTCTGTGATATGTGTGTGATGTAGAGGAGAGGAGGGGGGGGGATAATATATTCGGCCAATATTTTGCCGCCCAGTCAGCCAAACCCTCTGTGATATGAGTGTGATGTAGAGGAGAGGTGGGGGGGGATAATATTCGGCGAATAATTTGCCCCCCGCCCCCCAGTCAGCCAAACCGTCTGTGATATGAGTGTGATGTAGAGGAGAGGGTGGGGGGGATAATATTCGGCGAATAATTTGCCCCCCGCCCCCCAGTCAGCCAAACCCTCTGTGATATGAGTGTTGTGTAGAGGAGAGGTGGGGGGATAATATTCGGCGAATAATTTGCCCCCCGCCCCCCGGTCAGCCAAACCGTCTGTGATATGAGTGTGGTGTAGAGTAGAGGTGAGGGGGGATAATATTCGGCGAATAATTTGCCCCCCGCCCCCCAGTCAGCCAAACCGTCTGTGATATGAGTGTGATGTAGAGGAGAGGGTGGGGGGGGATAATATTCGGCGAATAATTTGCCCCCCGCCCCCCAGTCAGCCAAACCCTCTGTGATATGAGTGTTGTGTAGAGGAGAGGTGGGGGGTGGGGGGATAATATTCGGCGAAAATAATTTGCCCCCCGCCCCCCGGTCAGCCAAACCGTCTGTGATATGAGTGTGGTGTAGAGGAGAGGTGAGGGGGATAATATTCGGCGAATAATTTGCCCCCCGCCCCCCAGTCAGCTAAACCCTCTGTGATATGAGTGTTGTGTAGAGTTGAGGTGGGGGATAATATTCGGCGAATAATTTGCCCCCCGTCCCCCGGTCAGCCAAACCGTCTGTGATATGAGTGGTGTAGAGGAGAGGGTGGGGGGGATAATATTCGGCGAATAATTTGCCCCCCGCCCCCCAGTCAGCCAAACCCTCTGTGATATGAGTGTTGTGTAGAGGAGAGGTGGGGGGATAATATTCGGCGAATAATTTGAATTTGCCCCCCGCCCCCGGTCAGCCAAACCGTCTGTGATATGAGTGTGGTGTAGAGGAGAGGTGGGGGGGGATAATATTCGGCGAATAATTTGCCCCCCGCCCCCCCAGTCAGCTAAACCCTCTGTGATATGAGTGTTGTGTAGAGGAGAGGTGGGGGGGATAATATTCGGCGAATAATTTGGCCCCCGCCCCCCAGTCAGCCAAACTGTCTGTGATATGAGTGTTGTGTAGAGGTGAGGTGGGGGATAATATTCGGCGAATAATTTGCCCCCCGCCCCCTGGTCAGCCAAGCCGTCTGTGATATGAGTGTGGTGTAGAGGAGAGGTGGGGGGGATAATATTCGGCGAATAATTTGCCCCCCGCCCCCCAATCAGCCAAACCCTCTGTGATATGAGTGTTGTGTAGAGGAGAGGTGGGGGGGGGGATAATATTCGGCGAATAATTTGCCCCCCGTCCCCCGGTCAGCCAAACCATCTGTGATATGAGTGTGGTGTAGAGGAGGTGGTATGATAATATTTGGCGAATAATTTGCCCCCCGCCCCCCCGGTCAGCCAAACCCTCTGTGATATGAGTGTTGTGTAGAGGAGAGGTGGGGGGATAATATTCGGCGAATAATTTGCCCTCCGCCAAACCCTCTGTGATATGTGTGTGATGTAGAGGAGAGGGGGGGGGGGATAATATTCGGCCAATATTTTGCCGCTCAGTCAGCCAAACCCTCTGTGATATGAGTGTCATGTAGAGGAGAGGGTGGGGGGGATAATATTCGGCGAATAATTTGCCCCCGCCCCAGTCAGCCAAACCCTCTGTGATATGAGTGTTGTGTAGAGGAGAGGTGGGGGGATAATATTCGGCGAATAATTTGCCCCCCGCCCCCCGGTCAGCCAAACCGTCTGTGATATGAGTGTGGTGTAGAGGAGAGGTGAGGGGGGATAATATTCGGCGAATAATTTGCCCCCCGCCCCCCAGTCAGCTAAACCCTCTGTGATATGAGTGTTGTGTAGAGTTGAGGTGGGGGATAATATTCGGCGAATAATTTGCCCCCCGTCCCCACGTCAGCCAAACCGTCTGTGATATGAGTGTGGTGTAGAGGAGAGGTGGGGGGGATAATATTCGGCGAATAATTTGCCCCCCGCCCCCCAGTCAGCCAAACCCTCTGTGATATGAGTGTTGTGTAGAGGAGAGGTGGGGGGGGATAATATTTGGCGAATAATTTGCCCCCGCCCCCCGGTCAGCCAAACCGTCTGTGATATGAGTGTGGTGTAGAGGAGAGGTGGGGGGGATAATATTTGGCGAATAATTTGACCCCCGCCCCCCAGTCAGCCAAGCCCTCTGTGATATGAGTGCTGTGTAGAGGAGAGGTGGGGGGGATAATATTCGGCGAATAATTTGCCCCCCCCCACCCCGGTCAGCCAAACCCTCTGTGATATGAGTGTTGTGTAGAGGAGAGGTGGGGGGGGATAATATTCGGCAAATAATTTGCCCCCGCCCCCCGGTCAGCCAAACCGTCTGTGATATGAGTGTTGTGTAGAGGAGAGGTTGGGGGGATAATATTCGGCGAATAATTTGCCCTCCGCCCCCGGTCAGCCAAACCGTCTGTGATATGAGTGTGGTGTAAAGAGGAGAGGTGGGGGGGATAATATTCGGCGAATAATTTGCCCCCGCCCCCCAGTCAGCCAAACCCTCTGTGATATGAGTGTTGTGTAGAGGAGAGGTGGGGGGATAATATTCGGCGAATAATTTGCCCCCTGCCCCCCAGTCAGCCAAACCCTCTGTGATATGAGTGTTATGTAGAGAGGTGGGGGGATAATATTCGGCGAATAATTTGCCCCCCGCCCCCCAGTCAGCCAAACCCTCTGTGATATGAGTGTTGTGTAGAGGAGAGGTGGGGGGATAATATTCGGCGAATAATTTGCCCCCCGCCCCCCAGTCAGCCAAACCCTCTGTGATATGAGTGTTGTGTAGAGGAGAGGTGGGGGGGATAATATTCGGCGAATAATTTGCCCCCCGCTCTCCGGTCAGCCAAGCCGTCTGTGATATGAGTGTGGTGTAGAGGAGAGGTGGGGGGGGATAATATTTGGCGAATAATTTGTCCCCCCCGACCCCCGGTCAGCCAAACCATCTGTGATATGAGTGTTATGTAGGGGAGAGGTGGGGGGGATGATATTCAGCGAATAATTTGCCCCCCGCCCCCGGTCAGCCAAACCGTCTGTGATATGAGTGTGGTGTAGAGGAGAGGTGGGGGGGATAATATTCGGCGAATAATTTGCCCCCTGCCCCCCAGTCAGCCAAACCCTCTGTGATATGAGTGTTGTGTAGAGGAGAGGTGGGGGGGATAATATTCGGCGAATAATTTGTGCCCCGCCCCTCAGTCAGCCAAACCCTCTGTGATATGAGTGTGGTGTAGAGGAGAGGTGGGGGGGATAATATTTGGCGAATAATTTGCCCCCCGCCCCCCAGTCAGCCAAACCCTCTGTGATATGAGTGTTGTGTAGAGGAGAGGTGGGGGGGGATAATATTCGGCGAATAATTTGCCCCCGCCCCCCAGTCAGCCAAACCCTCTGTGATATGAGTGTTGTGTAGAGGAGAGGTGGGGGATAATATTCGGCGAATAATTTGCCCCCCGCCCCCCAGTCAGCCAAACCCTCTGTGATATGAGTGTTGTGTAGAGGAGAGGTGGGGGGGATAATATTCGGCGAATAATTTGCCCCCCGCTCCCCGGTCAGCCAAACCGTCTGTGATATGAGTGTGGTGTAGAGGAGAGGTGGGGGGCTCTCTCCTCTCCTCTCCTCTCTACACAACACTCATATCACAGAGGGTTTGGCTGACTGGGGGGCGGGGGGCAAATTATTCGCCGAATATTATCCCAACCACCTCTCCTCTACACCACACTCATATCACAGACGGTTTGGCTGACCGGGGGGCGGGGGGCAAATTATTCGCCGAATATTATCCCCCCACCTCTCCTCTACACCACAGTCATATCACAGACGGTTTGGCTGACCGGAGGGCGGGGGGCAAATTATTTGCCGAATATTATCCCCCCACCTCTCCTCTACACAACACTCATATCACAAGGTTTGGCTGACTGGGAGGGGGGGGGGCAAATTATTCGCCGAATATTATCCCCCCCCCCCCCTCCCCTCTTCTACATCAGACTCATATCACACACGGTTTGGCTGACCGGGGGCGGGGGGGGGGGCAAATTATTCGCCGAATATTATCCCCCACCCGATTTTACAATGAATGGAGGTGGGGGGGGGAGAATATTCGTGTGGAGGGGAAAATATTCGGCGAATATTTCCCCCCCGGGGGGGGAGAATATTCTGGGGGGGAGAATATTCTGTGACACCGGCTCATTTGGATCTACACTGTTTGCCAATACCGCTCCACTATACAGGTCTGTGGTGTTGAAAGGATTAAACAAGCAATGAAACCATTATATACTGTGATAAACTGTATTGCTTGTTCATTCTGATTGCAGGAGTTATTTCCCTTGTATCAAGACATTATTTTCAATGCTATGTGATATGCCATATACAAATCATTGTCTTTAAACTGCTGTACCAGCATATATATTTCAATCAACAACATATGTGGGGAATGGGGCTTACGGCTTTCGTGATAAATGTAGATCCAGATCAGTCTGCACATCTGTGCAGTCTGATCAGGATCTGCACTGTTCACCTCAGTCAGTGACACCCTCATCATGTTTGTAAGTAACAGTGTAGATTCTTGTCAGGTTACAGGAGAGGATGTGGATCAAGAATGGCCGGCCCCCACATGTGATAAATCAAAATTCTGTAAAATGATGTATTAGTGCAGGGGCACTTTGAAGAGAAGTGGCTTAAAAACCCAAGAGAGCAAAAGCAACGACTATGCTAGATTGATACATCATACCTTCCTGAACATGAATCTGGTGTCGGTCAATCAAATTAGGTGGGACAAGGTCACTTTTGAGGTCATTAAGTGCAAAGAGGTCAAATGAGTTCAAAAACATATTTTATATCAGTAGATGGACATGTATGTGCATATCATGCTTCAAATATCAGATAAAGTTGTTTAAATTGTTGAATATTCTTCCTTAGACATATATCAGACGATTCGTTTTTATGGTGGTTCGAATCGGTGTGTATTTTGTGATTTTCAAGATGGCCGCCAGGTATCAACAGTTTATATTAAATATGTTCTGACTTGATTATCATATGGCGTTTGGTACTTACATTATGCGTGTACATACATAGAGATATATAAAAACAATTCACCATGGACAAATTCATATACATATAAGATGGCCGCCAAATATTCACACAGACGTGCAGTAAATGTGTGTGGAATAACAAAAATATATAGCTACACTTTCATGCACATTTATATTTCAGTTGTTTGCCTTTTTTGTTCTGTGCAAAAATGAATGAGTCCATCTAATATACTTATTATTTGTCCATGTTGGAATATTCAAGATGGCTGCTAAGTATCGCTTAAGCTCTTAGGTGCTGTTGATCGACAAAGTAGTAAAGAAATTAAATATAATTGGAAATCATATTTGTAATATTTTAAAAGTTCGAGGCTGGTATTCCAAACTGTACCGAATTATCTGTCGCTGCAAACAAATGTAAATCAAAGATGACCGCCAACATGGATACAATTCTGACACATCTATATTATGTAGGGTAGTCATCAACGACATAGCATATGCCACACCATAAAATCAATGTTTTAGTGTTTCCGATGACAACATAAAGAATACTATTTTATGACTGCCATTTTTGTTACCAAGATGGATACTATATTGCATAGTTTTATAATATGAGCTATCAACAAACTATTGGTGCAACTCATGGATAACAATAGATCCTAGCTGTAACATGGTAATGGTTAGTAAACGACTACATAGTCACGATCTTGGATTTCAAGTGGAACATAATTATGAATACATATTGACAATGTCAAAGGAAACAGGAACATATTTACAATTACATCTAGGTATTCATGCATTTGAGTGAATCAACATAATGCCCGTGTCTAATACCTGCATTCAGATAGAAATAAAATACAATGGCAGGTTGGGAGCGTGTGAATTTATTATATAATTAATGATGGGGGGTGGGGGGGGTTGATAATTGCCCTGATTTGGCCCTTATTCGCATGTTCAACTGTCTTGTAGGCAAGAGTTGAATCCGGCTAACCCCGTTATAAGAGTAATACAATCAGTGGTAATCCTACTACGTTTATGGGGAGGGGGTCTAAGTTACTATTGTGTGGTGAAGACCTGACAGTAGATCCGGTGTGTCTAATGTCAGGGCTGGATGGAAATTGTATGCAAATATTCAGTTAACCGCCCCCATCCATGCAGATGAAATGAGCTGTCGATATTCCGTTTAAAGACATTAAACATTAAACCAGAACTCTATCATGTTATCTTTAACACAACCATGAACACCAATGTTGGATTTTATTATTGCAACAGGTCCACAACCAGGGGGTCGATGCGGTCAGACGACCCCCTCCCCAACCTCTCTCATCGTGCCTTGATGTCCACTCTTTCATGCACTAAAATAAGAAGTATTGTCAATACGTAGTCATTTTATAATATTGATGCAAGCAGGAGAGTCGTATTACATGTATGTGCTCAGTTTTTGCTGAGAATATATAAAATGGTATTTCAGACGGTCTGGATTTCACAATTGTCTGGGAGAGCATGGCCCCATATAGCTGCCTCGGGCCATTCAAGCCTTCGAAAACACTCCAAGCTTCATAAAGTCTGGTTATGGGTCTGTTGCATACATCAAAACCATGAGATACCGGTACATTCCATGCGGATGCGGATATTGTGTCATTTTCCATTATAACGAAGCCTAATATCTATCTATGAAAAACGATAATCAATTTATTAATGCGGTACATGACAGGGTAGGCACAGCGATTGACATATCAAATTCTGAACTGGACTGGCTACGTAACAACTGCCATTATTCATTTCCCACATAATGAAAGAAGCGTTTTGTCATAGCGAACAAGTATGCTTAGCTTTTTGGATATGAAAACGAAAACTACGCCATCGCATCTTGAGCTATATAAGTATTATGCTAATGTCCCCATTAGTGCGCTATAGAAGACACTGAATTGCATTTGCATACGTTATATTCCCACCATTTGTACTTAAAGTATTTATCGACACATTTATTATTTTAAGAAATTTGTAATGTTGACGACAGTAACATGAACATGGAATACCAATAACTTGGAAACACTGCACATGGACACTGCGAGTGTGCTTGTCGGTCTAACAAGAAATGTAATCAATTACTTCAAAATTGGGGAATGATATAACATATACATATCGTATAAAAGTAGAATCAATGGTGTGATCATGGTTATCGAATCTCAGTTTATATACGACATATGATGTTGTTATTGCCAAAAATAAAATAACTTTTGGATGTCGTATCATTTAAGTAATCATATGCCGGTGGCCATGTGCTTAAGCCATGTAAGTACAAAAGTATTTGTGAGCCATATTCACATTACTCTAAATTCTACGAATTCAATGCATGGTGTCATTCAGACCATTACATCTCGGTTCATAAACGGCATATGCTGTGTTTAGGCCAGTTTTTTTTTATTTCTTGGTTTACGGATTTTTTTTCCGCGAGATCGGGTCGGTCGGTCGGAAAAAAATAAAAATAAAAAAAAGTTTTTTCAATTTTTTTATTCTTTTTGGCACAGGGTTGGGTCGGTCGGGGAAAAAAAAAAAAAAAAAAGTCTGTCGAACGCGGATGCCACCGGCGGCATATTGAAGAAACTGACAAACGGGTGAACCAAAAGTGTTAAGTCAAAGGGTGAAGGTCATATGTAGTATGGCAAGGCAGGTGTAGCATACATGCAAATGAATGAAGTATGGAAATATTGAAGCAGTTAAGCAACTTATGTAGATGCTATGGCCAGTTTGAGAAACTGTGACAAACTGGTTAACTGAAATTGCTAAGTCCTTTCAGCAGCCCTGTGAAGGTCAAAAGGTCGAGGTAATATAAAGTATGGCAAGGCAGGTATAGCACACATACCAATGAATGATGTGTTGAAATATTGAAGAACTTGAGCAACTTATGTAGAAGATATGGCCGGTTTGAGAAACTGTTACGAAGTGGTTAACCGAACATGTGACGGACAGACGGACGGTCCGAACACCATAAAAATCACCTTTTTAAGGCACATGGTTGGGTCGGTTCAGCTTTTTAAGGCTCATGGTTGGGTCGGTTTGTGGTCGGTAAAAAACAAAAAGGCCAGTGATTGTGATAGAGTGAAACTTGTGTTAACCGGCATCGTCTCGGACCAAGAGTTTGTCGGTTAACGTAGGGAGTCGGTTCAGCAAGTTTCTTTATATTCTACATAGCAACTCAGTTTCATATTCACATACTGTTGAATGTTGATCACTGTGAATGGGTTGCGTAATGCGTACATATTAATACCGTATCTGGTATAATTAAATACAAGACAACGAAGCGCGATATAGTTGAAACGAATATCAGTGGGGTGGCAGGAGTGTGGATTTGTGGCAGGGCGGTAGAGGACCCTAGGAAGAACGCATACATGAAATATGAAGCACATCGGAGGAAGAAAACAGAAAATATAGGCCATTTACCCGAGCGTTAAGGTTTTGAATTTTTGCATTCAATCTGAAAGGGAGATATATCAAATCATATGAATCGTCCATTCGCACAGGTTGTTGTTGTTGTCGCTGCTGCTAAGATCCGGTTTCCGCCACTTACTTTTCTCGGCACAGCTATTTTTTTTTTTTTTTTTTATCGGATAAATAAAAAAAAATGGAAATTAAATTTTTTATTTTTTTCCACATTGTCCAAAAATCGGGTCGGCGGATCTGTAAACCAACTAATAAAAAAAAACTGGCCTTATTAACAATAAAATCGCGTTTGGATGACCTATAATATCAAGAAGTCATATACAGGTAGGCATGTACTATGTAAATAGGAAGCATTTAATGATTCAGTACTTGTGAGTCTCATAGGTATGGATATTAAACTATAATGCGATCGAGATCAATATGCTGTGAATTCATGATGGAACATATGTTGAGGTCATTCATGAGATTGTTTGGTAGATAGAAAGAATAAAATTTTTAAAAATGAATCATGCGGTCATAATGCAATCTATTTTCAATGCATATGTATGTATATGTATCACAGTTATGAAGGACACTGTTTCTGGGGAATACCATACACTGTAATCATATATGTTGTAGTCGGATAATGTCCTTACATGGTATGTGTAAGTGTCATAACTGTGTACCGTATATAATATCACAACCATATGTGTAATATAATATATAATACTTTAAAAGCATGAAAATGGTTGATTATTCTATGGTAATCTAGAATTATATCAGAATGTTCCATCATTCGTGTCTATACACACCAACATACAACATATATAAGATCGTAAGGGACCAAACAGAGACACTTATTTTCACATGCACGTATTTGGGTAGTTCAAATTGCGGTTCATGGATAGATAGTGTACACAAATCAACCAAACAACCACCTGGATTTTCAGCTAACCGGGTTTGAGCTAACCTGAAAGCGAAACGTGTAAAGCTAAACATTGACACATAGCTGATCTGAGGCCTCTAAATCATGAGCATTCGTTACAGCATATTATGTTTTATATATGTGACACGTATAGACGCTGTAAATATTGATGTCAGTGCAGGAGACGGGACTTTTGTTGATGAGAATATATGTTAATTGAGAATATATTTTCATTTATCAGCGATGATTATACAAGCAGTCATGCAGATTTTTTTTTGCTGAAATAGAATATGCTGATCTGCCTTATACAGACGTATGGTTATATGGGACAACTATTAAATATTTCAGCGTAATTTAAATGTATGCATATGGGTATATCCACTTGTGAATGTATGGATATTCACGGAAACAGAAACTGTAAAACATACTATTTGATAAGTGTTGTATTTTACATGAATTGTTTTATCTTGGTTATAATTAAGTGATTGAAATGTCATGGTACTTAGCCGCACACCAGCATATAACAGTTCAATATCTGACTGTAATGCGAATATGGCCGAACTATAGCATATGTACCAATCGCAATACATAGTGTATACATATATGGCATTATAGTGCAATTTACAACGTATATGATAACGTAAGACTCAATAAAATACAATTTGTTAAACAAACAGTACATATATTTTAATATTGTGACTCTACAACGAGTGTAACCTAATTCGAGTGTCACCAAGTGTATTATCAGCGATCTACTAGTCTGAACACATGTGAGTCTGTCCTATAAAGAAATTGAAAAGTAAATGAAAAGAAACGTGCAATTGCCAGTACCACACTATATTAAAATAGCCTAAATGAGGCGACCATTTTGAATGAACAAAATTACAAATGACTTCAAAATCAAGTGTGTCCAACTTACTGATTTAACCGCCTAACAGAATGCAGTTGTATACATAAGTAAAGCACAAGTAAACATTATATTCAATAATTTCGAGTTTTTGGAAAACATGGCGGCCATTTTTAATCAAACACGCTCTTTAAGAAGAGCATAAATATTGATCTATATTTTTAATATCGTATATCAGATGAAAATCAAACTAATATGTTCATATCTAGCTTAGTACCAAGATATGGTCCACCACAGTGTAGGTAATGCTGCCTGATCTTGATGAATATTTGGCATCCATCTTGGATTCATATGGATTTGATAGCCTCCATCTATGTTTAAAATTAATGCATGGTATCTAAAGCTAAAGGTTTTTCTGCGTCCGTCCGATCAAGATCCAAGTGCCTATTTGTTTTCATTCATCAAATAAGTACACATTTCAGGCTAAATATTGATGCTTGGCGGCCATCTTGAATATGTTGATACTCTCAACGATAGAGACGTCCGAGCAAACCAAATTGCTTTGTATATGCCCCATAAAACAATAATCACCAATAAAACATACTTTATCGGATTTTTCTGTAATGTTATGCAAGTACATATTGTATTATCAAAATAGAGTGAGTTTTGCACTCATTTGACCCATGTGCACTTAATGACCTCAAAAATGACATTGTCCCACCTGATTTGATTGACTGACACCGGATTCGTGTTCAAGATGATATAATGCATTGATTTAAAGTAGTCGTTCCTTTTGCTCTCTCCGGTGGAACAGAATTCATTTTGTGGGTGCTTGCCCCCCTACTATATCCTCAGAATATTATGGGTTAAACTAAAGAAGAAATTACTGTTTGTTTCAAAAAATCTGCCCAAATTAGACGTACGGCCATATAAACAATGCAAAAACTATATTTTTTGGATAATAGTAAATTTTATCAAAATTTAAGAACGAACCTTCTTTTTGTTTCGTGAAATTTGGTCAAATATTGATTTTATTACCAAAAAATTATTTGATTTGAAAAGGAGGAGCTGTGGGAGCAGTCAAAAAATGAAAACATTTGAAAATTGACTCCGAAACATGGCTAGACAGCTTGGAAATGATCTAAGAAAACAAAGTTAAATTTCTAAAATTATAAAAAAAAATCCAATATTATCATGGGGAATTTGTTGGGTTTTTTTCGTAATAAAATCAATAGTGGACCAAATTTTACAAAATAAAAAGAAGGCTCATATATATATATTAATTGCATTCTTAAATTTCGATAAAATTTAACATTATTGAAAAAAATATTGTTTTTGCATTGTTTATATAGCCGTAAAATTTCGGCAGCTTTCGTGAAACAGACAGTAATGCAGCATATCACTGATGCTGCACTCCACCCCGGTGTTTAATGTAGGAATGCGGTGTTTAATGTAGGAATGCGGTTGTAGGAATGCACCGCTTTCCTGAGGAGATGCCACTCAGCTCTACATAGAGCTATTGCATAAGCGCATATTTCGACTAGTAACCAGTTTACTAGTAGAAAATACAGTATTTATGTAGTATCTACTGTCTGTTCCAAGTTTTTCTACCGATGACCTTTTGGCTATTAAAAACATTGAACTAAAAAAATATTTAAATGTACTTTTTCATCAATGACAAAAAAGTCACCCTCCCCAAATTTTTCATTTGATGACATTCCATGAAATATTGATTTTATAGCGAAAAAACTATTTTCCTATACAAATAGCATTATGGGAATTCGTCAGGACTCTGGCGCGTATTTCGACATGAAACATTTTGCGCTGGTATGGTGTACCGTAATAACCCTAAATATTCAGACATATTTAATTTTGGCAAACCCTTATAAATTGTATCCGAATACATCAGTATTTTGCTAACTTAGCTCAGCCATACTAATCATAACTATTCAGACACTCTTTGGAAAACCATTTGTTATTCGAGCGTTAGCGAAGAATTATACAACTAACATCCAAATTTGTGGTCTTCCAGCTTTTATGCAAATAAGCTAATGGTCGGTCGCAGCACAATTTTGCGGGTTGAACTTTTTCAAAACACGGGTCTTACGCCATAAAAAAATAGTTCTAACAACACAGCTTGATCGCCTTTTCAGTGTGATAAATGTTTTGTTTGCTTTTTTGTATGTTTTATGTTATTGCAATTGTTTCTGTAGTCTAAGGGTGTGACGATTAACCGCCATACTCAATTATTCGTGATTTGTAAATCCATGGTTCGGTACACGAATACAATCTTGCAGTTTTCCAAAAATCTGTTTTTAATTTGTTGTTGTTGTTGCTGCTGTGAAATTCCCACACTTATTTTTCGCGAAACACTTTCCACTCTAAATTAATTATTAGTCTATGTGTCATCCACAAACACATACTGCGAAGAATTTCAGGACATTCAGTCCTTTGATTCATACAGGTTTCTCTGACTAATGTTTCTAAATACCATACCGGTAATTATTCTAATAAATTTTCTGCATTAGTTTTGGCATTATACTTATGTAAAAAGACAGAATTTGAATTTTTAGATAACTTTACGATGTAAACATAGAATTTGACTGAAAATATGTCAAGGGGCTACTATTAGAGTGGGGACTACTTTTAGAATAAATATTTATTTAGGGTTATTACGGTCGTTATGGTTTCAGGCAGCGGAAGATGAAGGGGGTGGATGAGAATGAGGAGAAGCGGAACTCACTGATGGCACCGAACAATCCTCTACAGCTGCCCCAGCTCATCCCTGTGTCCAACCTGCAACCAAACATCATCGACACACCGTCCGTACGTACCTCGTATATACATATACACTGGTAATCATTATGGCTCATCTCTATGTCCAACCTGCAGCCATCATCGACACTCCGTCTGTATGTACCTCGTATATACATATGCACTGGTAATCATTATGGCTCATCTCTATGTCCAACCTGCAGCCAAACATCATCGACACTCCGTCCGTACGTACCTCATATATACATATACACTGGTAATCATTATGCTCATCTCTATGTCCAACCTGCAGTCAAACATCATCGACACTCCGTCCGTACGTACCTCGTATATACATATACATGTACACTGGTAATCATTATTGCTCATCCCTGTGTCTAACCTGCAGCCAAACATCATCGACACACCGTCCGTACGTACCTCGTATATACATATACACTGGTAATTGTTATTGCTCATCCCTGTGTCCGACCTGCAGCCAAACATCATCGACACACCGTCCGTACGTACCTCGTATATACATATACACTGGTAATCATTATTGCTCATCCCTGTGTCCAACCTGCAGCCAAACATCATCGACACTCCGTCCGTACGTACCTCGTATATACATATACACTGGTAATTGTTCTTGCTCATCTCTGTGTCCAACCTGCAGCCAAACATCATCGACACACCGTCCGTACGTACCTCGTATATACATATACACTGGTAATTGTTATTGCTCATCCCTGTGTCCAACCTGCAGCCAAACATCATCGACACACCATCCGTACGTACCTCGTATATACATATACACTGGTAATTGTTCTTGCTCATCTCTGTGTCCAACCTGCAGCCAAACATCATTGACACACCGTCCGTACGTACCTCGTATATACATATACACTGGTAATTGTTATTGCTCATCCCTGTGTCCAACCTGCAGCCAAACATCATCGACACACCATCCGTACGTACCTCGTATATACATATACACTGGTAATTGTTCTTGCTCATCTCTGTGTCCAACCTGCAGCCAAACATCATCGACACACCGTCCGTACGTACCTCGTATATACATATACACTGGTAATTGTTATTGCTCATCCCTGTGTCCAACCTGCAGCCAAACATCATCGACACACCGTCCGTACGTACCTCGTATATACATATACACTGGTAATCATTATTGCTCATCCCTGTGTCCAACCTGCAGCCAAACATCATCGACACACCATCCGTACGTACCTCGTATATACATATACACTGGTAATCATTATTGCTCATCCCTGTGTCCAACCTGCAGCCAAACATCATCGACACACCATCCGTACGTACCTCGTATATACATATACACTGGTAATCATTATTGCTCATCCCTGTGTCCAACCTGCAGCCAAACATCATCGACACACCATCCGTACGTACCTCGTATATACATATACACTGGTAATCATTATTGCTCATCCCTGTGTCCAAACTGCAGCCAAACATCATCGACACACCGTCCGTACGTACCTCGTATATACATATACACTGGTAATCATTATTGCTCATCTCCGTGTCCAACCTGCAGTCAAACATCATCGACACACCGTCCGTACGTACCTCGTATATACATATACACTGGTAATCATTATTGCTCATCTCCGTGTCCAACCTGCAGTCTAACATCATCGACACAACGTCCGTACATACCTCATATACATATACACTGGTAATTGTTATTGCTCATCCCTGTGTCCAACCTGCAGCCAAACATCATCGACACACCGTCCGTACGTACCTCATATATACATATACACTGGTAATTGTTATTGCTCATCCCTGTGTCCAACTTGCAGCCAAACATCATCGACACACCGTCCGTACGTACCTCGTATATACATATACACTGGTAATCATTATTGCTCATCTCCGTGTCCAACCTGCAGTCAAACATCATCGACACTCCGTCCGTACGTACCTCGTATATACATATACACTGGCAATTGTTATGGCTCATCTCTGTGTCCAACCTGCAGCACAGCATCCGTCACTCCGTACGGTACAGTACTCCGTAATATCATATCCACACTGGTATCAATTATTGCTCATCCCTGTGTCCAACCTGCAGCCAACATCATCCGACTCACTCCGATTCGTAACGTACCACGTATATTTACATATTACATCGTGTAATGTTATGCCTCATACTTGTTGTCACCCTGCCAAGCACATCATCGACACCGTCCGTACGTACTATACTATACATAATTACACTGTAATTGTATGCTCTCATCTCTGTGTCCACCTGCAGCCAAACATCATCGACACCTCCGTCGTACGTAACGCTGCATCATTCTGTGGTCTAACCTGCAGCACATCACCACACTGTGTACGTACTGGTATCTACATATCATAGTATCATATGCAATCATCTACTGTGTCCATCCTGCAGCCAAACATCATCGACACACCGTCCGTACGTACCTCGTATACATATTACACTGGTTAATTGTTATGGCTATTCTGTGTCCAACCTGCAGCCAATATCTTCGACACTCCGTCCGTTACGTACCTCGTACACAATATACACTGGTAATCATTATTGCCTCCTACTCTCATATCATACATGTTAGCCCTACCATCATCATCGACACCTCCGTCGTACGTACCTCGTATTAGTATACAACGGTATATGCCTCATCGTGTCATCAACCTGAAGCAGCCAAACATCATCGACACAACGTCCGTACGTACCTCATATATCATACACGGTAATTGTTATTGCCTCCATCTCTGTGTCTACCTGCAGGCTAACATCATTCGACACTCATCCGTTAGTACCTCGTATATACTATACACTGGTAATATTATTGCTCATCTCTGTGTCCAACCTGCAGCCAAACTCATCGACACCTCCGTCGTACGTACTCGTATATAAAACATATACACCTGTAAATCAATTATTGCTCATCTCGTGTCCAACCTGCAGCCAAAATCATCGACACCGTCCGTACGTACCTCGTATATACATATCACTTGGTTAATTGTATATGACTCATCCTCTGTGTCCAACTGCAGCCAAACATCATCGACACTCCGTCCGTACGTACCTCGTATATACATAATTACACTGGTAATCATTAATGTCATCCCTGTATCAACCTGGCATGTCAAACATCCAACCTCGACACACATCCGTACGTACCTCGTATATTACATATACATGGTAATTGTTATTGCTCATCTGTGTCCAACCTGCAGCCAAACATCATCGACACTCCGTCCGTAGTACCTCGCTTTTATAACATTATACAACCTGGATAATCATATTTGACTCATCTCCGTGTCCAACCTGCAGCCAAACATCATCGACACTCCGTCCGTACGTACCTCGTATATACATATACACTGGTAATCATTATTGCTCATCTCCGTGTCCAACCTGCAGCCAAACATCATCGACACTCCGTCCGTACGTACCTCGTATATACATATACACTGGTGATTGTTATTGCTCATCTCCGTGTCAAACCTCCAGCCAAACATTGTCGACACACCGTCCGTACGTACCTATTATATACATATGCACCGGTAATCGTTATTGCTCATCCCCGTGTCCAATCTCCAGCCGAACATCGTCGAAGCACCGTCCGTACATATCTCGTATTGTAGGGTGGCCTAAAAAAAATTGGACACTTTTTACAATTCTTATATCTCCATACATAATATTGTGTAATACAGTGGAACCCCTCTAAACCGAACACCCTGAGGACAGACTGAAAAGTTTGGTTTATAGGGGTTTTCGGTTTAGAGGGGTTTTCTATTTCCAGTTAAGGAAATGTATGTTTTCCATCATTAACTCTTGGATTTGTATAGTATATACCATTATTACCATATTATATAGTCTACGGTCTACACTGGTCGCAAAGAGCATATGACACATTTTGCGTGTGCTGTGTAGTTACCGCAAGCTGCTACAATAGCCCACAGGCTACAGTCACGAGTTTACAGCCTCGTTAAGTAATTATCAGATTATCTCAATTAATCGGTCGGTGGGTTCACAAATAATGTGCCGATTATTTTATTTCCGTAATTGTTACGTACGTGTATAATTAAATTGTGAACCATGCTATTGTAATGAGCTTGTAAAACAGCAAACATGTCTCGTATTTAGGTCGCATGTATTGAATAGATTTTTAACTTTGTAATGCCGCTTATGACGTTAAAAAAACACGCCGCTTAGCGCATTACACGCATGGATAGCGCTTGTACAGAGCTCAAGTTAATGTGCGTAATTTTATCAATTTTGTTATTTCTTCCACAAAAATGTCAAGTTGGGAGTCCGTTAGAATCGTCTCATTCTCGTGGCTCCGCATTTTTGGAACCAGAGCTGAACAATACTACCGGGAACCAGTCTATTGTAAACACGGTGTGATTTTGACACCCGCTTGAAACAACAACATTGAAATTGGGCGTGGTGTATTTCTTGGATGACATGCTGACAGGTGACCCGTGTTTCCGGTTTTCCGGGGTTATTTTAACGCTGAAATATGGTTTTGGGACTTAGTTTAAACAATATTTTATTTCATGTATAGCAGGTTACATATATACAAGACAAGTGATAAAAGGATTAGAAAACAAGCTTCGTAAAAGCTTATGTGAATTCTTCTCCTTGACAGTTGATGGGCCGCCGGCTGAGATAAGAGACCTTACGACAATTGCGTTAATTGACAATACTTGGAGATATATTTTGTTTATTGTACCTCACACAGTACGATTTACATGTACTCGCCTTGCTGGTGTGATTATTGCTACAACATTAGCTGAAAACGAACAGTGTACGCCCTGAGCAGACCGCTCGGATGAGCGGGCTGACATGGGTCCACGCTGGTCGCGTATGTCGTAAGGGCCGTGTTCTCAGCAGGGTGCCCATATTACACAATAGTTATTGAACAGTGGCAGGAAATAGTTTAATATTGTTTATCTTATGATCACTGAAAATGGAGCATACACGTGATAAATATGGTTCTATAATACCAACACCAAATATTATCAAATCACCAATAGGCCAACACCCGCGCTCGCTGCGACCGCAGTCAATCTATCAGAGGCAACAGCCTGTCATTGGTTGAAGATCCAATTTTTTTTGGGACTTAAAATGGCATCCGGATTACGGAGTAGAGGGGTTCCGGTATAGAGGGGTAGAAACTAATTATATAGCAGAATATTCGGGACGTGGTCGTATGTTCGGTATAGCGCGAATTCCGGTATAGAGGGGGTCCGGTTTGGAGGGGTTCCACTGTACCGGTACTCCATATGTATATTTGATATACATAATACTCAATAATGTATATCAAAATTGCAGTGAGATAATTGCAAGTTTTTACATAAAATGGCAGGGTGGAAGGGCTACCACAGGGTGCTATTCTTCAAGTAAATACGGCCTATTATACGGGTGGAATATATTTCCAGACTAGCTCCCTCCTGCCCACTCCTGCAGCCTAGTAGGGGGCAGATGTTTCACTGACTGCAGGGGCACATAGTGCAGACTGGTCAGACTGCAGGCTGGTAGGGAGGGATCTATACTCTATGTTAGAAGCCTGGCAGATGTTTCCCTGACTGCATGGGCACAGTGGAGACTGGTCAGACTACAGGCTGGTAGGGATCTATACTCTACATGTATGTTAGAAGTCTGGCAGATGTTTCCCGGACTGCATGGGCACATAGTGGAGACTGGTCAGACTGCAGGCTGGTAGGGAGGGATCTATACTCTATGTTAGAAGCCTGGCTGATGTTTCCCTGACTACATGGGCACACAGTGGAGACTGGTCAGACTGCGGCCTGGTAGGGAGGGATCTATAGTCTATGTTAGAAGTCTGGCTGATGTTTCCCTGACTGCATGGGCACATAGTGGAGACTGGTCAGACTGCAGGCTGGTAGGGAGGGTTCTATACTCTATGTTAGAAGCCTGGCTGATGTTTCCCTGACTACATGGGCACATAGTGGAGACTGGTCAGACTGCGGCCTGGTAGGGAGGGATCTATAGTCTATGTTAGAAGTCTGGCTGATGTTTCCCTGACTACATGGGCACATAGTGGAGACTGGTCAGACTGCGGGCTGGTAGGGAGGGGTATATAGTCTATGTTAGAAGTCTGGTTGATGTGTCCCTGACTACATGGGCACATAGTGGAGACTGGCTAGACTGCAGGATGGTAGGTAGGGATCTATACTCTATGTTAGAAGTCTGGCTGATGTTTCACTGACTACATGGGCACATAGTGGAGACTGGCCAGACTGCAGGATGGTAGGGAGGGATCTATAGTCTATGTTAGAAGTCTGGCTGATGTTTCCCTGACTACTTGGGCACATAGTGGAGACTGGTCAGACTGCAGGCTGGTAGGGATCTATAGTCTATGTTAGAAGCCTGGCTGATGTTTCCCTGACTGCATGGGCACATAGTGGAGTCTGGTCAGACTGCAGGCTGGTAGGGATCTATAGTCTATGTTAGAAGCCTGGCTGATGTTTCCCTGACTACATGGGCACATAGTGGAGTCTGGTCAGACTGCAGGCTGGTAGGGATCTATAGTCTATGTTAGAAGCCTGGCTGATGTTTCCCTGACTGCATGGGCACATAGTGGAGACTGGTCAGACTGCAGCCTGGTAGGGAGGGATATATAGTCTATGTTAGAAGCCTGGGTGATGTTTCCCTGACTACATGGGCACATAGTGGAGACTGGTCAGACTGCGGCCTGGTAGGGAGGGATCTATAGTCTATGTTAGAAGCCTGGCAGATGATTCCCTGACTACATGGGCACATAGTGGAGACTGGTCAGACTGCGGCCTGGTAGGGAGGGATCTATAGTCTATGTTAGAAGCCTGGCAGATGTTTCCCTGACTACATGGGCACATAGTGGAGACTGGTCAGCCTACAGGCTGGTAGGGATCTATAGTCTATGTTAGAAGCCTGGCAGATGTTTCCCTGACTGCATGGGCACATAGTGGAGACTGGTCAGACTGCGGCCTGGTAGGGAGGGATATATAGTCTATGTTAGAAGCCTGGCAGATGTTTCCCTGACTACATGGGCACATAGTGGAGACTGGTCAGACTGCGGCCTGGTAGGGAGGGATCTATAGGCAGATGTTTCCCTGACTGCATGGGCACATAGTGGAGACTGGTCAGACTCCAGGCTGGTAGGGAACTATTGTCTATGTTAGAAGTCTGGCTGATGTTTCCCTGACTACATGGGCACATAGTGGACTGGTCAGACTGCGGCCTGGTGGGAGGGACTATAGCTTGTTGAAGCCCTGGAAGATCTGACATGGGCACATAGTGGAGACTGGTCAGACTGCGGCCTGGTGGGATCTAGGGTCTATGTTGGGACCGGCTGATGTTTCCCTGACTACATGGCACTTAGAGACCTGGTCAGATGCGCCTGTAGGGAGTCTATAGGCCAGTTGACTGACATGGGCACATAGTGGAGATGGTCAGACGGGGGTAGGGAGGATATATCTATGTTAGAGCTGGCGATGTTTCTGACTCATGGGCACCATAGGTGGAGACTGGTAGGGACTGCAGGCTGGTATGAGAATATCTATGTTAGGAAGCCTGGCAGATGTTTCCCTGACTACATGGGCACATAGTGGAGACTGGTCAGACTGCAGGCTGGTAGGGAGGGTTTAGTCTATGTAACTGGCAGATGTTTCCCTGACTGCATGGGCACATAGTGGAGACTGGTCAGACTGCGGTGGTAGAGAGGGCTATATCTATTAAAGGCCTGGCGATGACTCTGGGATGGGCAAAGTGGACTGGTCAGACTGCAGGTGGTAGGGGGGTTCTAGCTATGTTAGAAGCCTGGCAGATGTTTCCCTCCCGACTGCATGGGCACATAGTGGACACTGGTCAGACTGCGCTGGTAGAGAGGGAACACTAGTAGAAGGCCTGGCAGATTTCCCTGATTGCATGGGACATAGGGAACTGGTCAGCTGCAGGTAGGGTAGTTTTAGTCCTATGTAGAAGCTGCAGATGTTTCCCGGACTGCATGGGCACATAGTAGAGACTGGTCAGACTGCAGGCTGGTCTGGGTCTACACTGGTCGCAAATCCCACTCAATTTATCCGCCCTCCAATTTATGGGTTATGAATTTATAGCTTTTTTCTCTCCTTCCCATTATTTGGGTGTTTGTTCTTTTATTACTGAGTGTTTTCAAGTAGGGTATATTTTACCTTGATGTCTTTATTAGCCCCATCCATTGAGATTTACAGTATTGAACTCGATTTTATCACTCAACACATAATTGGGTGCACCACTCGATCTTTATGTTTATGCCCGGCCCCGGGCTTTTGTCTGTCCGCCCAATCATGTGGGCGGTTGGTTGGGAGAATGTAAGGTACATTTGACCGGGATTCATCCTTACAGATACATGTACATTTTTGTATTCCTTGAGAGTTGAATCGGGTTATACCCATTATAAAAGTAATACAATTAGTACTAATCATATTACTTTTAGGGAGTGAGGCTAAGTGACTCTGGTGTGGTGAGGCACCAGATCAGGTTATTCTGATTTCAGGGCTGAATATCTATTTTTTCTGTAAATATTCAGTTTTGATTTTGGTTTTTCCCCCAATCACAACAGGTGAAATATGGGATTTGACCCCATTAACCCAGCCTAAAATGACATTAGCTGTTGACAGGCTGTTAAACACCATTAATCAATCAATGAAGGTGAATGTATGGCAGGCTGTAGACTGGCTCGACCAATAACGGTATGACTGCTAAACTATTAACATGGGTGTGCCCTAGTTCGTGTCCTTAACTGTGGCTGGAGAAATGGGGCTAATGGGATTTGTGACCAGTGTAGCTCCTGATCAAATAACACACTCCTGTAGCATGATCTGTGTTGCTTGTTAGAAGCATGATTGGTGGAATGACGAACAGTGCAGATCCTGATCAGACTGTGCAGATGCATAGTCTGATCTGGATCTACACTGGTCGCAAAACCCGTAAGCCCCATTTCTTCAGGGACATCACAAAATTTGAATATTACATATTTACTGGACATCAAGTGCTTAACTAACTTTTATGTGTGCTTTATGATTAGTCAACAGTTTAAACGTTGCCGTGGTCGGTCAAAACCAGCTAGTTCTTTTCTGACCGGTGTAGGTTCTGATCAGCTTGCACTGTCATATAGCTTGATAATAATACACCTGTGAGTAATGGATGAATTGTGGACTGAAAGGCAGACAGTGCAAACCGTGATCAGACTGAGCTGCACCTACACGAGTTAATGACCCAATAAGCCAGGTTTGTGAGATAGCTTGCTATATTTGACTAAAGACTTAGGCTAGTCTATCATGATGGTAAATCTCAAGTCTTTTGCATTGACAGCGATTTAATATTCATTCCATTGTTTTGGTGGATTTTCACAAATCTCGTACAGAAATAATGAAAGTAATTTATCTCCAAGACAAGGAATTACATGGTTACCTGTGCCACATGGAGAATGTGATGTTTGTGCTATGATGATATATTGGGACCATAATCCTTAGAATGGTGCACACAACAATTGGTGTCTGCTGTTGGTGGATATTTTGCCATCTTTCTCAATAAAAACATGGTTTGACAGCACTTTCGAATCATTTCCACCAATGGAAATGATTCTAAATGCTGTCAAAACACCTTTTTGATGAGAAAAATGAAAACAAAATTAACTTATAAATTAAATTTTACAGTGTAACAGTTAATATCATCTATCACATGCAAAATAGACTTTCTGGTGTTTAAAATTCCCATTTTTTGAAATTATGTATCATTTCACCGCACATTTGAATAGATTAAAATGTATTTGTAAAGTATGTAACTGGTTTAGAAGATAAGTTGTCAATGGGTGAATATAGCTTTAATACAGTCAGAATCCCTGATTGATTAACCTTTGTGACCAGTGTAAATCCAGCACATGGCTGATCATGGTCTACACTATTAGCGAGTTGGTTAAGAAAGCATTGATCATGGCCTACTGTATGTTCCATGTTTGCCTGCCGACCAATTTATTAAGTACTATTAAGCACCTTAAATATAAAAAAATATTTAAATAATGTACTTTTTCATCAATAACAATTTGTTACACTGTTTTATACGAAAATAATTATTTTAATTATGCACAAAGGTATGTGTTGTTACCACTCATTTGAACCGTCTTGTCGAGACGGTTCAAATGAGTGGTAACAAAAACACAGCATTTTGTCATACCCCATAGAGGTGTTTGCAGCATGAAATGGGTTAACATTGAATTACCTCCCTTCAGGTTACTCGGACAATGTCCCCAGATCTACTACCGGATGAGTTACAATCTGCCAATGAATCAATGCAACAGATAATTCATTTAAAGTATGTGATGCTCCGTGACACAACAGCGCTTGTTGATCAGTATAGTGTGATCAGGGATCACACTTATCGCTATTGTATTGGTGAAACAAGCATTATTATTTATTTTCCATCTTTCTGTATGAAAACATGTTTTGACAGCGCCTGAGAATTGTCTCTAATGGAGAAAACTCTCATGTGCTGTCAAATCATGGTATTTCATTGAAAATAAGTTAAATATGAAAAACAGCGGACGACTATACTCGGTGGCCACATATTAAGGACCAACAGTTTTACTGGAGACAGTTTAGTGTCACGTTGTTCATGAAGGAGTGACTCTGTCAGTGATTGCTCTCGTTTCCATTCGTGAGAGTATAGCCCACCTGACAATTCGGATACATCTGATACATTGTGATAGTTACCGTCGGCCGTCTATCAGGTACTCGTATCCATGGTTACTCTTTCTGTGATCGTTCTCTTGTCCATTTGGAGAGTATAGCCCACCTGAGAATTCGGATATATCTGATACATTGTGATAGTTACCATCGACCATCCACCGAGTACCCGTATCCATGGTGACAGGTGGAGATATGTGCAGTGATGGCAACGTAAGTCTGATCTTTAAGATTAACTACAGTCATTTGACGGTCCATGTTGTATGACTGATTCGAGTTATGTGGCATTTGTGGTTATTTGCAAATATCATGTTCACATGTTTGGCCAAATTCATGTTGATAATTCGCCATTCTATTCTGGAATTAACTAAATATTTTTCTTATATATGCATAGATGTATATGTCGTGATCACCATTTGAACCGTCTCATCATTACGAGTGCCCGCTATAATAATGATATAATCATTTAGTAATATTTATTTTACTGATAGTGACTCACGGTGGTATCAGGCTATTTTCATATGCAAATGAGGCATGCTATATTTTAATTATTTATACTAATTAAAGGAGTCACCCGAAAAAATAATATTTTCGACAAGATTATAAAGTATGATAATGGACATCAAAAATCTAAAAATAAATACAGAGAATAAATAGTAATGTTCGTTAACATTTTAAGGAAACACGGTTTTCGCCCCTGATATCAGTGTGGAAATTTACGTCTGATATAAAATGTATACTAATGCCAATCAATATGTGGGGTAATGGTGAATGAATGTTTATTTTGCCAGAAAATGTCTCAGATGATGTCTCTGATATATAAAGAATATTGTGTGCCTACTGAGTGGGCATGTACCTTTAATAACCCTTGTTGATAAATGCATCTTCGGAGGTACCATAAGAGACTATCACTTTAAGGGTTAAGTGCGCATAAGTTATATCGAGATGTAGCTGCATGTTTTATGTTTAGGTAATGTAGCACATAATCAAACTGATTGAGATTCGATCGACGATATTCCGGTTCAATCTCAATACCCCAGTTACTACTACTTTTGTATAGCGTGTCATTTCCATTTCCATTCAAGTATTTAATTGGTAACAATTTTTTTCCTTTGTTGCTTTGATATTTTCACTTTTCACAAATTATGAGATATGTATATTAAATGTACATAACCACTCAGTAGGCACAACATGTTCTTTATAGGAATTAAATAACTATAATTGTGTCACTATTCCATCAGTTCTAAAAATTACGAGTGCTCGCTATACAGATATAATCATTTAGTAATATTTATTTTACTGATAGTGACTCGCGGTGGTATCAGGCTATTTTCATATGCAATAGAGGCATTGTTAGAACTGGTGGAATAGTGACACAATTATACACTTATTTAATTCCTATAAAGAACATTTTGTGCCTACTGAGTGGGCATGTACCTTTAACTGACATTTTTACTTGTGTGCGTATTGTCTTTCTTCCGTCGGCTTTTTACCCACATGTCATTGGCTGATCTGCATGTCCAGTTTATCTGGCAGAGCCAAGCATTTCACTTAACCCTCATTAACCCTCCCTACACTGGAGACGGAAATTGCCGTCTGCTGTTTTTTATTTTTGCCTTAATTCTTAACAAAAAACTGGTTTTGACAGCACATGAGAATCGTCTCCACATGAGAATCGTCTCCAGCGAAGCGGAAAGCGAGACATAGGTTTTGTTTTTCCGGAGTCGGCGGCGTCGGTGTCGGTGTCGGTGTCGGTGTCGGTGTCGGCGTCATCATTCAATGTTAAGTTTTCGTGTTACGGTCATTACTTCAACACCTTATCAGCTACATTCATCAAACTTTATACATACCTTTACTATGATATGTAGATGAATATAGGACTATTAAAACAAATTCCGGGCTCCAGGGTCAAACTCTATTTCTTTCTATGCTACAAACTGAACATTAATGCATGAAGACCCGTTTTCTCGTGCGCTCTGTACACCTTACCTGTAGAGAGAACAATAGCCTTCTCCAGTTGAACACTTCTGCATGTGCAAGCATGTGCAAATTTCCAGGTTGACCACTAAATGTCCAGCTAAATTATTACAGGTAATTTATACAGGTAAATTATTATACCTGGGTATTACATTTCCGTGAACTGTGTTGACAATATTGTGGCAATATGTGGACCTGTGCAGATATGATATGTAGATAAATATAGGACTGTTATAAAAATTCTGGGCTCCAGTAGCGAGCATTATTTTTTTGTTAATTTTTAAAAAAAATTTTTTTAAACTTTTTTTCCATTTTTAGCCAGTTTTTTTTGGAAAAAAAATCCAGGCTATTGGATTGGCGAAAGCAGGCTATTGGATTGGCGAAAGCCAGGCGGGCGGGCCGCGTCCACAATCAATGTTAAGTTTTCGTGTTTCAGTCCATTTCTTTGTTACTGTAACACATAGGACCAACAAACTGTAATATCAAGCCTCTTGGCGGTCTGACATTATTAAAACAATCCCTTTTACTACCGGATTACACCTCTATATCTAGCTATCTTGCACTTCATTAGAGTTCGTTCTGTTCTCGTCACTATCAGAATCCGAAGTGTCCTTAGTTCTTTTCTATGTGTTCACCGGTCGTACAATAGTCCTCGGTCGTTTCCGTAGGCTGCATTCGTTAGTACATGTAACCGCCTCGGGTCAGAAACCACCAATGTTCCAGGTATCAGCGCACTAATTTCTGGTGAACATTACACTCCATCCTGTTTTCTTTTGAAGCTGTCACTCCCCGGGGTCGGATGGTTCACTCCAGAAATTATCATACCATAGAAATCGCTTATTGGCTCAGCCTCATTAAGCACGTTCGTGACTTGGTCCGAACTTTCAGATTGCCAACTGAGGTACTATGCGTACTGTTCCTGCGGTAACACCTTTAAAACTGACTTTGTCCTTAAAACATATTTGGCACTATTTCTTATTTGGCACATTCAATCTCTCCTTTGATGTACTTGGTACATCATCTCAATCCAAATAAGACTCATTTAAAACGTTATTATCACAGTTTGTCTTTGGCACAATAAATCCAATTAAGAATTTACACACAATACATCCAGTTAAGAATACATTAAAACACGTTATTTCAAAAATCCAGATCACAGATTCTTTGTCTTTACTACTGTAAAATCCATTTAAAATGTCCCAGTTCGCAGATTCTCTGTATTTACTATTCTAACTACTGTATAGTAAAATCCATTTAAAATGTTCCAACCTAGAGACTCGGTCTCTAACACAGTCCGACCACCACGAAACTCCACACTTAGAGACTTGGTCTCTCCCTTTCTGCCGTAAAACACTCCACATATTATTGTACTCTACTACAACTGGGCCCTGTAGAGTTATTGGTCATTCTCCGCAGTCAGCCTCAGCACCTCCTGAAATGTGGTGCCTCTGATCAACGCATTGCCGCAACCCGCTCCGCTTGGCCGTCTTCCTTAATGACGTATGTTTGGACGTGATATGTGACTACGTCCAACCCAATCTCGCTAAACCTCGGGCATTTCTACCAAATGTCGCATTTTGCCCGAATGTCTGCCCTTGATGCTGTGCTTGCACCCTTGGGATGCAAGCCAATGACCACCACTATCCCCTTTCCAACCATCTCCCTTACCATATCCGGAGTGGGATATGTCTCTGGCTGAATGGCTGAATGGGATATCCGAACCACGAGAAAAATGATCAACCACTGAATTGGCCTCGATCTACCCTCATCAGGATGTGTTCATGTCCCCGGGGAGTAGTAGGCAATGGACTCATGAAATCAGTCTGCACTCGCTCAATTGGTGCACTGTCTGTGGAGGCTTTGAGCCTGCCGTGACCTATTGCCATTCCATCCCAAAATCACTTTTCTTTCATGCTTGCCTTATTTCTCACCACACCCTGATGTCCGGAAGATGTAATGTCATAGTTCACTCTAATGCCATAGGTCTTAGACTATCTGGCACTACCAAGTCTTTCTCGTCACATTCATATCTGGTTCGGTATAGTACCCCCTCAATGAGTACAAACTGCTCTTGGTCGCAGAGCTCGCTATAAATAAAGGGGCTTCCTCAGGCTGAGCAGACGTTCTCAACCATTCCAGGATCAACTCTAGATCCTTGTCCTTTCATTGAGCTTCTCTAAGCTCTTCTACAGAGAATCCACAACTAGACGGTGTCTCTGGCACACCCACTGTCGTCCCTTTGGGGACACGCCAGTCTAAAACGTAAAACCGTCACCTTGGGTGACGAAGTCTACACAGAACTCCCTCGCCAAGGTCATTACACCCTCCTGGATCCCACGGCCAGATCACATCGAGACCAGGCTCGCCCAGTTCCATCCTTGCCCGTACCTCTGGTGGCTTGGCCTTCGCTGTCTCGCCGGATTCAGCACCGGGACTCTCACTGGCAACACCGACGTCTTTGCCCTCATCCGTCTCATCTGCGAAATCCATTCCACGCTCGCCACCAGGTGAGCAAACACGGTAATTTGTTTGCCCCTCTGATGACACCCCGGAAAATGTTTGCTCCTCCTTGCATGCTATTATATGCTCCAACCCGCAAGCAACCGGAAACACGTGTTCGCTACGCACGTGATCCTTGTCCCTACCTTGGAACACATGTTCATGACGCACATGTTCCTCCTCCTTGACAAAACTGGGACAAATGTGTTCGCTACGCACATTCTCCCCGCTTGCATTTGGATACATACCTACCTTGCATGCTACAGGACACAAGTTTTCCTTCCTTGTGGAATCTTGGATTTCCACTTCAATCGGAACCCTGTTCCTATCACTATCTCCAACCTGAGATCCTGAGTCACTTGGTGACTCATCAACCTTCGGGCAAATCTGACCGATATTCATTTCAGGTTTTCTACTTTCACTAGGCGATTGACTCATCGACTGTTCCCGCACACCCATCTTAGATGGATACAAAGTGGCCCCACTACTACTCAGTGTGGCATCAATCATCTCCACATCTCTACTGGGGGCTAGTGCCACCTTTCCGCATTTAGTGCACACATACGAGTCCGAGTACTTGGTACCCAAACTCGGTATCAGACTTGATGTAGACGTATCCATCATTGGATCAACTAACCATTCGGCACACGCAGCTTTTCCAACAGATTTTGACTTTCCATCCGGAGAATGTCCTATTTTCTTACCATTGCTCTTTGGACAATTCCTTTTAAAGTGGCCTTCTTTCAAACAAGCAAAACATTTGTTTTTCAATGGACACTCCATGTATGTATGAGTTGGTTTCCTGCATATGGAGCACCTCTGATGGAATCCCCTTTTGCGGGCCAGCACAATCAAATGTTCCAAACATGTCTGCAGTTTCACAAACGCATCTTCCAATGATGTGATGCGGCCTTCTGAAGTTGTTGGTTCAGGTCTGGCTGGAGTGGACACCATCTCCCTCTGCTGCTGAGCTTTCACCTCAAAAACCTGGGGTCCCTCATTGTCAAGATCTGGCGGTCGCTTGGTCTCTCTCCTGTTAGATTTACCATACATCGCACAGTGCACATGCTGGTACCAGAGTACATCGTTGATGGTTTGTTGTATAGTTGCCGGTCTACCCAGGTATACATGCTGGCCTGCCTCTTTGTCCAATAAACCTAGACAAAGTCTATTTACCGCCTGCTGGTTACAGTAATGTTCGGGCAAATCTTGGAATGCCCGAACTGCCAACAACTGTATTCTATCAGCCCAGTCACTGAGCTTCTCTCCAGGATTCTGCACTGCCATCTCAAACTTCACCTGAACAGTCTCGGTCAACTCTGGACTAAATCGACTTTCTAATTTACTCAATAATTGATCAAAGGTCATGTCAGTTGTCGCTATCATGGCCTGAAAGTCAGCGGCTTTCCCACACAAACACCAGCGCAAACTATGAACACAAACATCTTGTGTCCACTGACATGCGTCTGCATACTGGAGAAAGCGCTGTCTAAATGTCAGCCAGTTACCAGTACCATCGTATTGCAGACCCTTAGGTAAACTTTTAATTACGTCTACAAAGTTACTGGTGCGCGACCTTGACTGACTCCAGTAACTGGAGTACTTGGTACTCGAGTGGTACCGTGATGTTGTTCTAGGTGACCTTGACATACTTTGGCTAGACTCTGACCGTGACCCGTTTCGCCTGTGACGACTGACCTTAGGTCTTGTATTCAAGTACTTGGTACTCGAACGATACTTCGTTCTGGGTGACCTTGACCTACTTCTACCGGACCTTGACCTACTTTCACTGGTGCGCGACCTATGTCTGTGTCTAGTCCGCCGGTCATGTCGAGTGTATGAATGTCTGCCCTTTGTCGTCTGGTATGACCTTGACCTACTCCTACTGTTGTAAGTGCAACTGGAAATTGATCGGCTTCTATTTTTATTGTGCCGCGCACCTACATCAATGTCATAGGAATGTTTGTTCCGTTTCGCCTTTTGTGACATTGACCTACTTTCTGAATCTGGGGAGCGATACCCAGACCATGACCGTCTATTACGATGTACCGCATCCCTCCCGTACTTAGTACGCGAGTACCGTTCGTCCCTAGGTGACCCAAATGACCTTGACCTCTCCCTTTCGACATCATACTCTGTCGACCTAGAGGTACGCCTATTTCTCCCTCGACCTTCGGCATTGTCGTACTTGGTACGAGAATGACGACCACTCACATCTCTATGCCAGAACTTGGTTCTGGAAATATCACCCTTTAACCTTGGGTGCTTTGACTCTGGCTCACTGTCCGATTCCACACGTTGTTTATGTAACCCATTGTTGTTCAACAGCACGTCACCCACTTGCTGCAGTTGTGTCTCCCTGTGTTTTCTCTCCCGAGTATCACCCTCAAGTTTAACTTTGGGTCCGACACCACCATACTCGGCATCTGTGAGACCACCCTTGTACCTAGGCTTAGTTCTTAATAAGTGAGAGACAATTTGCAGTGTTTGCTCGACTTCCGCCTTAATATTGTCGTAACTGCCCGTAGATGCACATTCCTCCTCCTCCATTCTATAAACCGCCTCTCCACTGGCAATGTGTCATCAAATTCCTCAGTCATATCCACTGCCTGGCCATGTTTACAACTTGGTTGTAGAGTTTGGGTTGAGGTTGTTTGGGTGTCAAATGTACGGTGCTGTGGCTATTTTGTACAAAGGGGAACTTATAAATTTAAATTATATTTTTTTTTTATAAACAAAAATTACCAGTCAAAATTTACAACTTTTTCCAGTATATTTACCGCTAAATTACACTTACACAACAACTACAACTTAGTATGCACAATTTTAATTGATTCTTGGAATCAACAATGGAAACTTGAAGCAAATTTTCAGAATGGACCCACCTTCCTGTCACTTGAACCGTCTTTCAAAAAAACAAAAATTATTATTATATATATAATTTCCTTTTTTATTTTACCTTAACACAAACAAATTACTTTGGGGAAATTATTTATTAATTGCAATTGACGATTATATTATTATAACCTTGTAAAATTAGATGGAAACCCGAATTTTCTTCTTGGTGTTTGTTTTCCCGCGAAAATTGAGCCGCTTATATCACGAAATAAAATAAAAAACAAAAGAAAACATGAACTAAATCACACTTTATTGAAAAATACAATCCAATTCAAGCAAATATGGGGGACCATACTGAATACAACGCTGTGTTTACTCTCTTGGAGAGATAAACGTGGATTCCAATGTGGAAATGGACAATTTCCCACGCCGACTGATCTGCTCTGGATCTCAACTTCAGTATCCAGATACGCAGCTTGCAAAATTGTTTTGCAACTGCAAATTCTCCCACGCCGTGAAAACTATTCTGACATCCTCGTCGCCATTGTAATATCAAGCCTCTTGGAGGTCTGACATTATTAAAACAATCCCTTTTACTACCGGATTACACCTCTATATCTAGCTATCTTGCACTTCATTAGAGTTCGTTCTGTTCTCGTCACTATCAGAATCCGAAGTGTCCTTAGTTCTTTTCTATGTGTTCACCGGTCGTACAATAGTCCTCGGTCGTTTCCGTAGGCTGCATTCGTTAGTACATGTAACCGCCTCGGGTCAGAAACCACCAATGTTCCAGGTATCAGCGCACTAATTTCTGGTGAACATTACAAAACTATCACAGCTTCATAACCAAGGGGTGCCCACCACATATCACTATCCAACATGTTACCTTTTTGAACTTGACCCATTTTTTCCGCGCAGTCAATGTTAACTTTTCGCGTTTACAATGTTAATTTTTCGTGTTTATGTCCATTTCTTTGGTACTGTACCACCTAGGACCACCAAACTTTCACAGCTTCATAACCAAGGGGTGCCCACCACATACAACTATCCAACATGTGACCATTTATTTTGCCTTCACCTATTATTTCTACGTAATTGATTTAGCCATTTTCAACGTTAACTTTTTAACGTACGTCTGGTTAAAGTCTTTTGGTTAAAGTTTTTCGTTATACTATATCTCTGCAACTGCTTCGCCCATTACCTTGAAACTTTACATGGGTGTTTATCATCATCCATATTTTCATTCTACCCCCAACCGTGCGGCCCTGTGCCCAATGTCAAGGTCAAATTACTTTGATTTTTGTGTGTACTATATCTCTTCAACTGTTTCACCCATTACCTTGATACTTCACATGGGTGTTTATCATCATTGTCGCGCCCGCTTGCGGAAAGCGCGATATAGTCGGCATTTTGGCATACGTCCGTCCGTGTGTCCGGTTAAAGTTTTTCCATCTACTATATCTCTTTTTTTAGTGTCCATGCCTCGCCCCAAGGCACGACATGCATGCCACGGCCATCTAGTCTACAAAAAGTGGGTATAATTATGTTATCCAAGTGTCTATGCTTGGAAAAAACCTGGCCTTCGTGGCTTTGCCTCGTTTCTTGTTTTTTTTTCAAATTCTTTTTCCATTTTTAGCCAGGTTTTTTGAAAAAAAATCCAGGCTATTGGATTGGCAAAAGACGGGCGGGCGGGCGGGCGGGCGGGCGGCGTCCACAATCAATGTTAAGTTTTCGTGTTTCAGTCCATTTCTTTGTTACTGTACCACCTAGGACCACCAAACTTTCACAGCTTCATAATCAAGGGGTGCCCACCACATATCACTATCCAGCATGTTACATTTTTTTTAACTTCACCCATTTTTTCCGCGTAGTCGACTTAGCCATTTTCAATGTTAAGTTTTCGCGTTTACAATGTAAGTTTTCGTGTTTGAAGTTTCAAGTTTTCTTTGATTTCTTTGGTACTGTACCACCTAGGACCACCAAACTTTCACAGCTTCATAATCAAGGGGTGCCCACCACATATCACTATCCAACATGTTACTTTTTTTTTAGCTTGACCCATTTTTTCAGCGCAGTCGACTTAGCCATTTTCAATGTTAAGTTTTCGCGTTTACAATGTTAAGTTTTCGTGTTTAAGTCCATTTCTTTGGTACTGTACCACCTAGGACCACCAAACTTTCACAGCTTCATAACCAAGGGGTGCCCACCACATACAACTATCAAACATGTGACCATTTTTTTACCTTCACCTATTATTTCTACGTAATTAACTTAGCCATTTTCAACGTTAACTTTTTAACGTACGTCTGGTTAAAGTTTTTTGGTTGAAGCTTACTTTTGGTTGAAGTTATACTATAACTATATCTCTGCAACTGCTTCGCCCATTACCTTGAAACTTCACATGGGTGTTTATCATCATCCATATTTTCATTCTAACCCCCAACCGTGCGGCCCCTGTGCCCAATGTCAAGGTCAAATTACTTTGAATTTTTTTGTTAAAGTTTTTTTGTGTACTATATCTCTGCAACTGCTTCACCCATTACCTTCATACTTCACATGGGTGTTTATCATCATTGTCGCACCCGCTTGCGGAAAGAGCGATATCGTCGGCATTTTGGCATACGTCCTTCCGTCCGTACGTCCGTGTCCGGTTAAAGTTTTTTCATTAAAGTTTTTCCATCTACTATATCTCTTTTTTTAGTGTCCATGCCTCGCCCCAAGGCACGACATGCATGCCACGGCCATCTAGTCTACAAAAAGTGGGTATAATTATGTTAACCAAGTGTCTATGCTTGGAAAAAACCTGGCCTTCGTGGCTTTGCCTCGTTTCTTGTTGTCTAGTAGCATAAGGTCGTAAGTGCTATATACCGACTATTATCATATACTAAAACAATTATTGACTAGTGAGCCATATAATATAATCTGATATTCTATGACTGATATTCTATGGCTCACTAGTCAATAATTGTATAATATGTTCGGGCCAGTGAAAATTGCTTTCTGGCCCAGGCTCGAGGTCAAGGCGGCGCGACAAGGCGAGACATTTGATTCCGCGGAATTCTTGTTGTTGAAAAATATTGAAAATAAATAATTTCCAGCAGACGACAAAATTTAATTCAACGTAGTAAGGGTTAATCTCTGTCAACGTCGTATCTACCCGGGGAGAAGGCAACCTCAGGCTACTGGCATTAGACCACATGCAGTTCTGAAATTGTCTAATTCCCCTCTCCCAGAATATATACACATGTGACAGCTGATTTAAACACAAATTTACATATATATATATATCTTATGTTATAATATAATTTATCTTGGATACTCAGATGTGACTTGACATGACAGTAAATGATTTATTGAGTTTGGGCCCAATGTAGCCCTAGAAACAAAATTGCTACCCCGCTCCATACCTCTCGCGAGGGTAGCAATTTAACCCCATCTCTTTAATGTAACACATGGAAGAGTGACTTTTGCAATGGGTTATCCGGCGTGTTTGATATGTTAGCGATATAAAGCGGTCAAAGCTGTATCAATAAATTATTAATAAAAAACATACACACATGCAGAAATTGGTTATTTTACCGTTGATATTTATGCTTATTATCAGGCTGATCAGTCGCCTATTTCACCAACATTGCAAAGTATACTTATCTTGCTAAGTGCACTTTGAGGGAGAAATTTAAAAATTAATGATAAATTTATTAACGTTTATTATACTGAATTTATTACATTAAAATGGCTGTGATAATGTAATAAATTCAGTATAATAATTCTGCATACTTTTAATCATCAAATATATGTAGTTGTTAGTTCTATATGAAATAATGCATTTTCGGGAATAATAAATGACTAGCCCCTCAAAGTATACTTAGCTAGATAAGTATGCTTAGCAATTTTGGTGAAATCGGTTACAGGTGCTACACTGGTCAGGTGCTTTGCTGGTCAGGTGCTACACTGGTGGGAAACTCAACATGCCCATTCTTCTAATAATGAGTCGCATACCTCTTCAGTAGAAATTGTGAAACGTTTGTATTATTAGCGTGCGGTAATATTCACAACACGTCTAAACTGTCACTTACATTTTAGCGAAACAATGGTAGCTGACTTCAATTCGACCCCCGATTTATTCATTGATCGTGATATTCAGATAGCAATTTTCTCTGCATCAAATGGTTCAATGCCACACAACTTGGGTGGGGTGAAGTAGTTTTCTACCTTTAGTGTCAGTATAATAGAGTTTAATTACTGCAAGTTAATTAACCCTTTCAACACCACAGGCCTGTATAGTGGTATAAGCCAGTTCATAACGAGTCGTCTCACAGGATCTGCACTTTTTGCAAGTAATTTTCATATTTTTGAGAACAAAAACACCCCCTTTTCATAAATGGACTAGTCTGAAAATCATTTTGTGACGATTTGATTGGTTGCAAAATTAACATATCAAAATCCATTCCAGTTACTGGGGGGAGAAAGGGTTAACATCAAGTACGTTTCGGGCGCCAGTGGACAAAGGGACTGTATAATGTTTGCTTGCAGCTTACTATTTTAATTAACCCTTACACAGCTACACACAACAATTGTCGTCTGCTGTTGCTTTTATATGTTGCCTTATTTCTCAATAAAAACATGGTTTGATAGCACTTCAGAATCATTTCCAATGGAAATGATTCTGAAGTGCTGTCAAAGCATGTTGTAAATTATTCTAAAGTGCTGTCAAAGCATGTTTTTGATGATAAAAATGGAAAATACAGACGAACAGCAGACGACAAAAAATTAAGATAACGGTATAAGGGTTAAATCTACCCTATAGTCTAATCAGTGCCAGCTTCGCTGCTCTTCATTTTGCAAAATCCTTCCATCGTATCCAAGGCAACTGGTAAACAATGACCTACCGTGCCCCAATTTTGTCACTGTGTTACATGTACACTGGTATTATGATCTCCTTTCAAACAACTTTGAATGCTGGAAACGAAAACTGTCGTCTGCTGTTGTTTTACATTTTGTCTTCTTTCTCGGTAAAAACATGGTTTGACAGCACTTTAGAATCATTTTGAATGATTCTAAAGTGCAGTCAAACAATGTTTTATGCGAGAGAAAAAACGGAAAATATAAAATAACAGCAGAGGACACAATTTAATTCAGCATTGTAAGGGTTAAACATAATTGTAGTATTGGTAAATGTGATTAAAGGAAAATGATGTTTCAGTGAGTTTCATTACATGTGTTATGCCAACATGATTACCGGTAGGCCATAGCGAGTTCTTTCTCTGTTAAGCGTCCGCGTGCGGGTAGGTTTTAAAAGTGGATCTGTGAAAAAACAAACACAATGTGTATGCCATTTTACACTGTTTACTGGTGAAGTAATGTTGAGGATGTTTTTAGCATAAATTTACCTTCGTTTTTTTGTTCAAGGTCTTGTTTGTTGTTACCGGATACGTAGATAGGTTTGGGTCAACTGTTTGGACGAGTAACATAGAAAATATATGGTACAGGCTTTAACCCTTTCACTGCTATCTTCATTTTTTTGTTGTCTGCTGCTTTATTTTCTATTTTACATTTTTATCATCAAAACATGCTTTGACAGCACTTTACAATAATTTACAACATGCTTTGACAGCACTTCAGAATCATCCATTGGAAATGATTCTGAAGTGCTGTCAAACCATGTTTTTATTGAGAAATAAGGCAAAATATAAAAGCAACAGCAGACGACAATTGTTGTGAGTAGCGGTCTAAGGGTTAAATACCAATGAACTGGTAATATGACAATGAGACGGCTACATAATTGTGTGAGACATTTTGTTGGGAGACTTCTTTCATTAGATGCTTTGAATACACGTGCATAAATCTGTGTGCAGTCAGAACATGTGTTTCATTTATTATTCATAGCTTCTGTTCATTTCATTCCATGTCAGATAGCAATTTAATTGGTTAAAACAAACCTTGTTTATCTTTTTTTGTAAGTTGGATGGATTTTGCGTTGGTTCTTGAAGACATGAACTCTGCAGTGGATTTCTTTGTGTTATTATATACAGTAGCATTTATGGAAAACCTGTTTGAAATGTTCATTTAATTTTAAGATATGAAATGGAAAACACAACTTTCTTTGGTAACAATTACTGCGGATAGAGATTGTGTTTGGATCTTAAGCCCGTTAGTGCAGTGCTGGATGAATTGTGTTTCATTTACTAAATACGGAGTGTGAAGTTGCTAATTAGGTTTTATAAGATCCGTTCAATTTAGTCTGTACATGTATTTACTTCTTTCGGATAATTCAACCCTTCCACCGCTATCTTCATTTTGTTGTCGTCTGCTGTTTATTTTCTATTTTCCATTTTATCATCAAAAGCATGCTTTAATTGACAGCACTTTAGAATAATTTACAACATGCTTTGACAGCACTTCAGAATCATTTCCATTGGATTGAAAATGATTCTGAAGTGCTGTCAAAGCATGTTGTAAATTATTCTAAAGTGCTGTCAATGCATGTTTTTGATGATAAAAATGTAAAATAGAAAATAAACCCTTAGACCGCTATCTTATTGTTTTTGTCGTTTATTTTCTATTTTCCATTTTTATCATTAAAAACATGCTTTGACAGCACTTTAGAATAATTTACAACATGCTTTGACAGCACTTCAGAATAATTTTCATTGGAAATGATTCTGTGCTGTCAAACCATGTTTTTATTGAGAAATAAGGCAAGATATAAAAGCAACAGCAGACGACAATTGTTGTGTGTAGCAGTCTAAGGGTTAACAAGTACAAGAATCTGGCCCAAGAATCTTAGCCTGTATATGTGGCTGTGACTGGATAAATGGGGCTTATGGGATTTGTGACCAGTGTAGATCCCGACCAAATAGCACACTCCTGTAGATTGATAACAATCTATATTGCTTATTAGAAGTATGGCAAGTGTTTCATTGATGAAATGGTGAACAGTGCAGACCCTGATCAGACTGTGCAGGGCTGATCTGGATCTACACTGGTCGCAAAACCCATAAACCAGTCACAACCATTTTTAAGGGTTGGAATTTGCTCAGAATTAATTCTCCCAGACCTGGACTAAGACTCCTCCTGCAGTGACATATTCAACCATTATAAGACATTAGATGAGAATTTATTGCCATCCACGAGAGTCGAGACTTGGCCGCCACCGACCCTAATGGGCTTCGTGACCACTATCACCATGGGGAATACGGAGACGACAGACCCACTCGCTACACTGTCACTGGTAAGTCTTCTCGTTCCGTGCAAATGATTCAGGGGTGTCATTTGGGGTGTCAATTAGAGAGATATATATCATGGGCGGATTCAGGGGGGGCGGACCCGGCGCACGTCCCCCCTAAAATTTGCCGAGTAAAGATTTTTTACAAGTTACAAGGCACGTTTTTTGCTCCAAAATGCGCCAGAACGCAGGAAATGCAATAATATAGTCAAGTATTGCAAAATAGTTACGACACCCCCACCCCCCCCCCCCCCCCAACCCGAAATCCTGGATTCGCGCCTGTATATACCGATGATTGACCCCCAAAAATAAGTGTGCCATTCAATCAATATTTATATTCTATGTAAACAATGTCAGGATTTACCAATAATAACAAAGTTAAAAGTAAAAAAGAAGTTAGCGGTAAAAAAAATGATAGCCATTTTTAGCTCACCTGAGCGAAGCTCATGTTAGCTATTGTTACCGCAATGTGTCGATCGTCCGTCCGTCATCGGCGTTCGTGAACATTTTCAAACGTCTTCTCCTCGCTAACCATTGGGCCTATAGTCACCAACCTTCATTGTCATGGTCCTTAGGTAGGGGGATTACACAATTGTTAAAATGACGTCATTACGTAATCCAAGATGGCCACCGTCTAAAAATAGCACAAATTCTTCAAAATTTTCTTCTCATGAACCGCCAGCCGGATTTCAACAAAACTTGGTAGGATTGATTGATGTACAATGCTCTTTCAAATGGTGACCCCAGGGTCAAAAATGGGCGTGGCCAGTGGGGTCAAATTGGGGTAAAATTTTATTTTTCACCGAATATGGTCATGTCTATATCAAATCGAAGGTATCAAAGAGGCGATTGCTCTGGTACATTATTTGTCGAAATTGGATGGTCATGCCATCCAAGATGGCCGCCGAAAGGTCAAAAGGTTGTTCTTTTATTAAGAGATTTCAAAATTCTGCTTCACACGAACGGCTTGGCCCATGATGGCCAAACTTCACAGTTATGGTCCATGGGTGAAGCCTTTTCAGATTTGTTAAAACGGAGGTCGTCGCTAATCCAAGATGGCCGCCATCTAAAAATAGCATAAATTCTTAAAAAATCTTCTCATGAATTCCAGCCGGATTTCGACGAAACTTGGTAGGAATGATCGATGTACAATGCTCTTTCAAAGTTGTTAAAATGGTGACCCCGGGGTCAAAAATGGGCGTGGCCCATGAGGTCAAATTGGGGTCAAATTTTATACCGCCGTCTAGGTGAGCGAATTAGTGCCATCATGGCCCTCTTGTTTTACTATTCCATTAAGATAAAATGCAGATTTTATTAGAATTGAACGATACTGAAAAGTGCTGCAGATCCTGATGAGACGGCTCGTTACGAGCCGACTCATCTGGATCTACAGCGTTTGCAAAACTTGGCTTTATGGTCTGTGATGTTGAAAGGATTACCGGTAAGATTAATGTTTTACCTCGGCATTGTGTTTGATATGTGTACAGGATTTACTTTGTTATGTGTCAATATTACGTTGTCCTGGATCAATTGAATAAATAATGATATTATTTGAATTCTCGGCGCTATAGCCACGTTGAGGTACATTTTCCTGATTTTTCTATTATTATTATTGTGAGCTTTCATCAAAAAAGCAGATCGTGATTTTGACTATTCGTGGCCATGTATTTTGATGCCTCATTGTTTACCCCGGGCGACAAGCCTTCGGTAGCAATTAGCATCAATTATTCTGCCAGTCTCTATTATTACAAAACATTTCCTATAAAAAGAGCAAAATATGTTGTTGAACATATTGCTCTAAAACACGACAGAACGCAGGAAATTCGATGCTGATTTTGAAAAATAAATGCGGGGGGTGGGGGGGGGAAATACCTCCGGACCCCCTTCCAGACTCCCTAGATCTGCCGGACCAGTGTTATTGCCTTGGTGTTTTTCAGGCTCTGGCTACGCCACTGATTCTTAATTCTCAATCTATTTGCTGATAATGTATGCTGCTAAAATTATAAAAAAAGTCATCTATCAAGTATTATGTAATTTTTATTTTATTTTTAAATGATCTTATGATATTAATTCATTATGGAAGGTATACATATCCTGGACCAAATGATCTGGCTTGGTAAGAACACCTGGCACTAGATGAGGATATTCTAATTGCAGTGATGGAAGATCTTGAACAGATAGCATAATTTCATGTGTGTATTAGCAATAATCCCACACACATAATTCGACAGTGGAATTCTCTAAACCGGACATGGGGAGGTCCCAATGATTTCCGGTTTAGAGTGGCTGCATGGTATATCATGTATGTAAGCATTTCATGGATATTTTGTGCTTTTTAATCATGAACATCCATTACAATGAGAGAAGGATTGCAGCAAATTAACCCTTTCAACACTAGGCCTCTATCATCATGTTTGCAAACAGTGTAGATCCAGATGAGCCGGCTCGTTATGAGCCATCTCATTAGGATCTGCACTATTTGTGGATATTTTCTCTTGTCTAGTACATCTTTCTGATAAATTGCCTGGTTTGGCCCTCAGGTACGTTTTTATCTTTGGCTCATTTGTTACCTGGGAGTTGAATTGGGTTATTACTGATCCTACTACTTTTGGGAGCGGGCCAAGTGATTCTGGTGTGGCGAGGACCTGGCATCAGATCAAGATTATTCTGATTTCAGGGCTGAATATATAGTTTTTTTTTCTTGTAAATATTTTGTTCTGATTTTGGGATTTTCCTCCCATTTGTACATGTACTTGAACATGTACATGTACTTGTACAGGTAATATATGGGATTTAGTACTAAAACCCATCGAGCTGTTCATAGGCCGTCAAACCTCAACAAACAAACAAAACAAAATTTTCTGATAAATGGAATTGTGTGAAAAATAACATGGGAGTGTCCATTCCAGTTATTTAGGGGTGGAAGAGTTAAACAAATTGATGTCCTCAAGGTGCCACATTTAGAGAGAGTCCGCTGTGTTTCTATACATGTACTAGACTGTATTATTGGACTTCAAGTTGGCAGTTTGTCACACAGAGATGTCAAGACCGTAACAAACAGCGTAACAAACAGCTTGGTGATCAACAGACTTCTTTAACCCTTAGACCGCTACACACAACAATTGTCGTCTGCTGTTGCTTTTATATCTTGCCTTATTTCTCAATAAAAACATTTGTTTGACAGCACTTTTGAATCATTTCCAATGGAAATGATTCTAAAGTGCTGTCAAAGCATGTTGTAAATTATTATAAAGTGCTGTCAAAGCATGTTTTTGAATGGAAAATAGAAAATAAACAGCAGGACGTCAAAAAATTAAGATAGCGGTGTAAGGGTTAATATTTTACAGAGTGGTGTATATCACATATAGCAGACCTGCAAGCTGCCGACTGATAAAAACGTCCTGAATCCTTTCACCCCTAAGTAACTGGAATGGATTTTTATATGTTAATTTCTGAACCAATCCAATCGTCACAAAATGATTTTTAGAATACCGGTAGTCCATTTATGAATAGCGGTTATTGTGTACAAAAATATGAAAATTACTTGCAAAAAGTACAGATCCTGATGAGACGGCTCGTTACGAGCCGGCTCATCTGGATCTACACTGTTTGCCAATACCACTATACAGGCCTGTGGTGTTGAAAGGGTTAAGGCGTGTGTGGCCAAAGTAGATCCTGATCATCATTGTAGGGTTTAACTCTAACCCATTCAACAAATAATCAAACACACGTAGTGTTATTGATGGTTGTAAGCCACATCATATTGACCGAATGGCGACCAATATAGGCCCTTATCAGTCTGTGCAGGTCTGCAGGCTGATCTGGAGCTACTCTTGTCACACATATCATAAAGTACCTTTATCAGCGAGTGTTTGGTATAATTTGATAATAGTAGCCTGTGCATTGTCCAAATACATGCCGACTGATATCAAAATTAGGCGTTGACACATTTAAAAAACTAAATTCACTAACGTTTCCTTTGTTGCACTATGGCACGTGTTACCGAGTGACATCAGTTTAATGATGCAGTATATACAAGTCTGAATATCCTTCCAATGAAAAAAACATTTTACTTGTGCATTTCTTAGAAAACAAAATACCTGATAAATATTGCCAGGCGAGTGTGTTTTGATATCAAATTTATCATACTCAGCGAGCCGAGGAATTTCTATCTGTTTCCTAACCTTGCCTCATAAATAGAGAATACCAGGCTAGTGTCTTTTGATATCAAGTATATCAGGCAAGGCTAGGAAACGCATAGGAATTCCGAGGCTTGCCGAGGAATTCCTACCGTTTCCGAGCTGAGCCTGATAAACTTGATATCTAAAGACACTAGCCTGGTATTCTATTTATCAGCTAAAGTTTAATGCTAAAAAATGACCACAGATGAGGTTGTGTCATTACACTGACGTCATTTGGTAACGTCACGTGACGTCATCCGACCAACGGAGCGTCTGTTTTCGCTTCGTCAGTTTTCGCTTCGTTGTAACCTGGATGTTTGTATCAGGTCAATGCCTGATACAACAATATGTTATCAGTGAGTATGTATTCGGTGAATACAGGGTAGTTTACCTGATAGACCTGCCTGATACAACAATATGTTATCAGTGAGTACGTATTCGGTCAATACAGGGTAGTTTACCTGATAGACCTGCCTGATACAACAATATGTTATCAGTGAGTACGTATTCGGTCAATGCAGGGTAGTTTACCTGATAGACCTGCCTGATACAACAATATGTTATCAGTGAGTACGTATTCGGTGAATACAGGGTAGTTTACCTGATAGACCTGCCTGATACAACAATATGTTATCAGTGAGTACGTATTCGGTGAATACAGGGTAGTTTACCTGATAGACCTGCCTGATACAACAATATGTTATCAGTGAGTACGTATTCGGTCAATACAGGGTAGTTTACCTGATAGACCTGCCTGATACAACAATATGTTATCAGTGAGTACGTATTCGATCAATACAGGGTAGTTTACTTGATAGACCTGATGTTAGATGGCACTAGCCTGGTTTCTCTATGTCCGGGCCAAACTGTCAGTTGGCCCGGTGTTGTCATGTCACAGGTTGGGCCGGTTTGTCACGGCACAAACTGATCAGCAAACCATTTTATAATGCATATTATTTTGATGTCCCTTTGCGTGATAAGTATTGAAAAGTTTTGTGAAATTCTTAACATCGTGTTTTACAGAATTCAGGAAATATGTGTGCATTTATCTGGTTGAGTCTAGTCTGTGCAAGGATCTAATTTAACTGAACTTCGCTTTTAGAAATGTTTTTATGCAAACAAATGTGAATCGGAAAATGTGTCACATTTGCATAATCCATCTTAAACCAACAGGCTGGATATACGGATAGATGCACTCAATATACAAACATTTCATCCAGGTGAAGAGTGCTGTTTGCCAATGAAATTGTTCAACTTATTTTCTAAATTAATTGTAAGTACTTTCTATTTATCTAGTTTTATGGCCTTTATGCGACATACACAATGCGAGAAAAGAGGGCCAAACATATTTAACCCTTACACCGCTTAATTTTGTTGTTGTCTGCTGTTTATTTTCTATTTCCCATTTTTATCATCAAAAACATGCTTTGACAGCACTTTAGAATAATTTACAACATGGTTTGACAGCACTTTAGAATCATTTCCATTGGAAATGATTCTGAAGTGCTGTCAAACCATATTTTTATTGAGAAATAAGGCACAACATAAAAGCAACAGCAGATGACAAGTGTTCTAAGTGTTAATCTTACAGTACATACATGTCCTGACGGTGTAAACTGTCTCGTCAGGATCTGCACTGTTTGTATTTCAAGTTTCATAGTGGTCAAAGTTAACCCTTTGACCCCTTTGACCACTACGTAACAGATTACCATTTATTCTTTACGCCACTTATTAGTGCATATATGGGTTCAGATAAAATATCCAAATCTGCGATCAAATTATTGTTTAAACCATTTCATACTGGGGATTCCACATTTTGCTGATAGAAAATTTGATTTTATTTTTTTTGTATATCCCTAAAAGTATATGGTATGGCCAGCATGTGAACCGTCTCATCGAGACGGTTAAAATGAATGGTCACAACATATACTTTTGATGTGAAATGAGAAAAATTGAAGATGTTTTTTAGAACTTTTTATACCCATATATGGGTATTCCGCATAGAATGGGTTAACTTACCGTATGTGTTTCTTCATTTGCTACACAAATCCGAGACCCAGTGTCTTTAACCCTATCTGAACATGTTTCCTCCCCTAGTTTTTTCTCACCCACTTTAGAGTAAAGTGAGACATAGCGGTCATAATTCTGGTGTAGGCATCGACAGCGGCGGCGGAAATGGCTTCCCTCCCAGCAACATCCTGGTGACCTTGATGACCTTCACCTTTGTGAATGAGACACTTGCTGGCGATTGTCTTGTATTTTGAGAGTGGCAGATCTCTATGTACCGTAATTTATTCCAATACATGCCCACAGTGATATGCAATTTGTAAGCATCAAAACTACTTTGTTACATATTATTATTAGAGAGGGGGCTATTATTAGAGAGGGGGCTATTGTTAGACTAAATACGGTAGGTCAAAACCGGTATCTTCATGCACGTTGCCTATCACAGTTGGGGAGGGGAGAAGTTTCTCTCCTCAGGAGTGGCTGGGTAATACATATTTGGGAGTGGGAACTTTTCTGTGACACTGCCGTTGTCAATTGTTTTTGACTTTTACAAAATTACTAAAAGATGTAAAGACATTCCTTGTTTTCAATTAAATTAGCCCTTGTATGCCCCCCACCAACATTCTCACTATGACTTAAAAACTTGTTGACATGGGATGAGCACTGATATTTTGTGTGTTAATATGCCTTCGCACCGACAGGTCCAATAATCTGTGACCAATTTCCACTGTTTTTAGCCAGGTTTTTTGAAAAAAAATCCAGGCTATTGGATTGGCGAAAGCCGGGCGGGCGGGGGGGCGGGGGCGGGCGGGCGGGCGGGCGGCGGGCGGCGGGCGGCGTCCACAATCAATGTTAAGTTTTCGTGTTTGAGTCCATTTCTTTGTTACTGTACCACCTAGGACCACCAAACTTTCACAGCTTCATAATCAAGGGGTGCCCACCACATATCACTATCCAACATGTTACTTTTTTTTTTAACTTCACCCATTTTTTCCGCTTAATCGACTTAGCCATTTTCAATGTTAAGTTTTCGCGTTTACAATGTTAAGTTTTCGTGTTTAAGTCAATTTCTTTCGTACTGTACCACCTAGGACCACCAAACTTTCACAGCTTCATAATCAAGGGGTACCCACCACATATCACTATCCAACATGTTACTTTTTTTTTTTTTTTTTTTAACTTCACCCATTTTTTATTTTTTTCCGCACAGTCGACTTAGCCATTTTCAATGTTAAGTTTTCGCGTTTACAATGTTAAGTTTTCGTGTTTAAGTCCATTTCTTTGGTACTGTACCACCTAGGACCACCAAATTTTCACAGCTTCATAACCAAGGGGTGCCTACCACATACAACTATCCAACATGTGACCATTTTTTTACCTTCACCTATTATTTCTACGTAATTGACTTAGCCATTTTCAACGTTAACTTTTTAACGTACGTCTGGTTAGAGTTTTTTGGTTAAAACTTTTTCGTTATACTATATCTCTGCAACTGCTTCGCCCATTACCTTCAAACTTCACATGGGTATTTATCATCATCCATATTTTCATTCTAACCCCCAACCGTGCGGCCCCTGTGCCCAATGTCAAGGTCAAATTACTTTGAATTTTTTTGTTAAAGTTTTTTCGTGTACTATATCTCTGCAACTGCTTCACCCAATACCTTGATACTTCACATGGGTGTTTATCATCATTGTCGCACCTGCTTGCTGAAAGCGCGATCCTGTGCCCAATGTCAAGGTCAAATTACTTTGAATCTTTTTCTTAAAGTTTTTTCGTGTACTATATCTCTGCAACTGCTTCACCCAATACCTTGATACTTCACATGGGTGTTTATCATCATTGTCGCACCTGCTTGCGGAAAGCGCGATCCTGTGCCCAATGTCAAGGTCAAATTACTTTGAATTTTTTTGTTAAAGTTTTTTCGTGTACTATATCTCTGCAACTGCTTCACCCAATACCTTGATACTTCACATGGGTGCTTATCATCATTGTCGCACCTGCTTGCGGTAAAGCGCGATCCTGTGTCCAATGTCAAGGTCAAACTTACTTTGAATTTTTTTGTTAAAGTTTTTTCGTGTACTATATCTCTGCAACTGCTTCACCCAATACCATTGATACTTCACATGGGTGTTTATCATACATTGTTGCACCTGCTTGCGGAAAGCGCGATCCTGTGGCCCAATGTCAAGGTCAAATTACTTTGAATTTTTTTGTTAAAGTTTTTTCGTGTACTATATCTCTGCAACTGCTTCAACACCCAGTACCTTGATACTTCACATGGGTGTTTTATCATCATTGTTGCACCTGCTTGCGGAAAGCGCGATCCTGTGCCCTATGTCCAAGTTCAAATTACTTTTGTAATTTTTTTTGTTAAAGTTTTTTCGTGTACTATACTCTGCTAACTGCTTCACCCAATACCTTGATACTTCACATGGGTGTTTATCATCATTGTCCGCACCTGCTTGCGGAAAGCGCGATTCCTGTGCGCCCCAATGTCAAGGTCAAATTACTTTGAATCTTTTTCTTAAAGTTTTTTCGTGTACTATATCTCTGCAACTGCTTCACCCAATACCTTGATACTTCACTGTTTATCTTCATTGTCGCACCTGCTTGCGGAAAGCGCGATCCTGTGCCCAATGTCAAGGTCAAATTACTTTGAATTTTTTTGTTAAAGTTTTTTCGTGTACTATATCTCTGCAACTGCTTCACCCAATACCTTGATACTTCTTCACATGGGTGTTTTATCATCATTGTTGCACCTGCTTGCGGAAAGCGCGATCCTGTGCCCAATGTCAAGGTCAAATTACTTTTGAATTTTTTTGTTAAAGTTTTTTCGTGTACTATATCTCTGCAACTGCTTCACCCAATACCTTGATACTTCACATGGGTATTTACATCATTGTTGCACCTGCTTGCGGAAAGCGCGATCCTGTGCCCTATGTCAAGTTCAAATTACTTTGAATTTATTTGTTAAAGTTTTTTCGTGTACTATATCTCTGCAACTGCTTCACCCAATACCTTGATACTTCACATGGGTGTTTATCATCATTGTCACACCTGCTTGCGGAAAGCGCGATATCGTCAGCATTTTGGCATACGTCCGTCCGTTCGTCCGTACGTCCGGTTAAAGTTTTTTGGTTAAAAGTTTTTACATCTACTATATCTATTTTTTTAGTGTCCATGCCTCGCCCCAAGGCGCGACATGCAGGCCACGGCCATCTAGTCTACAAAAAGTGGGTATAATTATGTTATCCAAGTGTCTATGCTTGGAAAAAACCTGGCCTTCGTGGCTTTGCCTCGTTTCTTGTTCACAGGTGTATTGATATCGATCAGGGGAAGACACATATTGAAAATAGGATTTGTTAGACCAAGTTCAAGGTCACATACGCTAAAAAAAAATATTTTTCTCACTTTTCTCTTTTCCGCACAAAAATTCAAATATTATAAGTCCAAACTACACAATACTTCACATGTGCAATAATATATGCGAAACGATTCAAAAACGCAACAAGGAGGTAGACGTTTTTGAACTTCCATCTGTGACCGCAGTAACCATATGATTTTAACCCTTACACCACTAGACACAACAATTGTCGTCTGCTGTTGCTTTATATCTTGCATTATTTCTCAATAAAAACATGGTTTGACAGCACTTCAGACTCATTTCCAGTGCTGTCAAAGCATGTTGTAAATTATTCTAAAGTGCTGTCCAAGCATGTTTTGATGATAAAAATGGAAAATAAAAAAAAACAGCAGACGACAATGCTAAATTAAATTGTGTCGTCTGCTGTTTATGTTCTATTTTCCATTTTTATCATCAAAAACATGATTTGACAGCACTTTAGAATCATTTCCATTGGAAATGATTCTAATCATTTCCATTGGAAATGATTCTAAAGAGCTGTCAAACCATGGTTTTATGGAGAAAGAAGACAAAATATAAAATGAAAAGTCATGCAGAGCATGATGTTATTAGCCGATCAAATCAGGGTAAAGTGCATCGAACATATGTAGGTGTCTCTGGTAACATTGTCAATGGTAAACTATTTTCGACCACAGTTCTGTACCCAGCGTTGACATTTTTCGTGATTTTGTGCAGGTTTTGGAAACCCGTTCCCAAATCCATCCAATAGCAGCAATGTTTTGTTGTCACCATTATGTTGCGAAATATTCCAGCGTAACACCTGTACTGTATGCTCTATTTATCTACAAATTACACTCCGCAATACACAAAGTTGTTGTCCGAATTCTGTGGCAGCATGCGAGTGGGCGGAGCTACCAGGGCTATATATATCTAGCGGTTACAGTGTCATCTAAAAATAGACGCAATCTCCTGCGTATTCAGGCACATGCCCAGATTGGCCTAATGTGCCCCATCCGTGATTTTTTGCGCGATGTCGGGCGCAAGACAATCAATAATTTGCGGCATTGACAATAATTAAGGGGGATTGCCGCAATCGCGCGTGCTGGATGCATCCCTGCCATCCCTGTATGATACGTAAACAAATCAAAGTTGGCTATGAAGGGCAATTCTTCGTTTTGATTGGTGGAAAATTTTGTGAATATTAACTAGCGTCAAATGACGCGCATACGCGATCCAATGGGATAAACCCGAGATGCTGGGATAAACCCGAAAATGCTGGGGGTTGCTAGTAAGGAGATTTTGTGCAGAGGTCGATTATAAATTAAAGCCGAATAAACACATTTTACGCGATTATACGTGGCTGAAACTTGTTCTGTCTAATAAATAAAAGCTTTAAATTAGCCCAATAATCGGCGTATGTTGGCGTATATGGCCATTAGAGCCAACTATGGACTTCAACAACAATAACTTCCGGGTTAAATCTCTTCCAGCGTTCAGCTCATTACGTATTCAAAATTGTGTTATTTGGCTATAAGTAAAGTTTTAAACGGAGATAATTGCCAAAAATGCAAACTTTATCGGTTGATGCAATTTGGAAGTGATACAGAAAAATTCGCGTTCGTAGATTACCGAATAGCGGAGAAAAGGGTTGCTACAAACTTTTTCAGAATTCGATGGATAACCAATATATTAGCCGATCTATAAATAGATCGGCTAATAACAACAGCCAACGACAATTTACGTTTCCCGCATGCTAAGGGTTAATGTATCAATTCCGGGTTATTTGGATTGCTACTGAATTGCTACATATCTGAGTAGTTAAATGGTTTGCCAAATTATGTAACGGGTGAATAAATAACATGTTTACCTTCTTGTTGTGTTTTTAAATTGTTTCAGTATAGATTGTGGGAAGTCGCCTATTGAAGGGTCGCTGGGGGTTAAAACTGCCAACAGGCATTCAGCAGGGGCCACATTTCTAGTTGTCATTAGCAGGCATTATCCTGATGTATTTATGACAGTGAAACCCATCGACAGTCAACACTAGTTCAGTGTGAAGGGGTTTTATTGTTTGTTCCTGTTATGTCGCAGGAACTTGCGGTACTACAGATTATCGGTTTATCCAGACGTATTATGACTTTGGTCAATGTGTTAGTTACCAAATCAGCTTAGGTCCAACAGATTACCGTTGTTCGCTAATCTTCAGGTAGCACTGTGTACAGTTCTGATATCACGTTTATAAACACATCTTCATTGTATTTACATGTATGCATGCATGTTGATATACTGGAGTCTGGTCAGACATTCTTAATATTTCACCCTCTGATCCCAAGGTCACATACTTAGTCTCTTTACAAAACTTAACACCAGAGAAATATGTTATAACTTCTATTTCCTTCATCAAAAATGCTTAATATTTCACCCATGCATTCCTCAAAGGCACTACTATCATGCTGTGACAAATACACGACCGATCAACCCCTGCTGATCCCAAGGTTAAGGTCACATACTTTAGTCTCTTCACAAAACTTATGTGTTATAACTTCTATTTCTTTCATTGAAAATTCTTAATATATCACACATGCTTTCCTCTAATCATGCTGTGACAAATCCATGACCGTCCGACCCCTGCTGATCCCAATGTAAAGCTTATAGGCCCAGACATGGAGAAAATCCACATATTTAGGAGTGAGTACCTGGGCCCACGCGGCGGGTATTCCATAAGCCTCGCTTACTGACAAATCTAGTTAATATTATGTGTCACAAACAATGGTCACGTGCAGAAATAAATTGTGGCCATTTTCCAAGCACTGGTGATTTTTTTTTTATTCAGCGAGTTTGATCAGTGGAACCTATCTTGGAGGTACCCAGGTGTGTCCGGTTTAGAGAGGTATTTACATTATTATTGGAGGTAAATGGCAATAAAATGTATCAAAATTAAGTTCAACTAATATGTCTATGTGTCCGGTTTAGAGAGGTTCCACTGTTTATCGTTAAGCATTCCATGCAGTCATTTATTTATGTATTATGGCTGCAGATCTTACCATATTCTTATTAACATCCATGGATATTAGGTTTATATATGTCTGTTCATCATTGCTGCAAAAGGATGTTAACCCTTAGACCACCACACACAACAATTGTCGTCTGCTGTTGCTTTTATATCTTGCCTTATTTCTCAATAAAAACATGGTTTGACGGCACTTCAGAATCATTTCCAATGGAAATTATTCTGAAGTGCTGTCAAAGCATGTTGTAAATTATTCTAAAGTGCTGTCAAAGCATGTTTTTGATGATAAAAATGTAAAATAGAAAATAAACAGCAAACGTTAAGATAGCGGTGTAAGGGTTAACATTTTGATGCACTTCATATTCAGATTTATGATTCCACCTTAAATGGTTTTAGATCTACAGGCTTATAGTCTTAATGGTGTGGCTTTGTGTTCAACACTTTTAAGCCTTGGAGTCTTAAATACTTTCTGTTTTAGATTGAGACCTGTGATTGGCAACATGGGATATTGTGTATTGCTGACTGCTATGGCTTCATCGACATGCATCAGTAAATGTGTCATTTAATACAACTGGAGCCACATTGTTTGTATTGGGCATTGCAATGATGTAACGGTGTACATATGATACTGTAACAAATACTTGAATCGCTTTAAAACATTATTGTTGGTCTTTTTTTAATCTTTTGTTTGCTGGTGTGGCAGCAATCGAAATGTGTTTCAGGACAGAAAGCCGTATACAATGTGTTTTAGTTGTGTATGGTTACATTCAATGAATGTGGAATAATTCTATGTGTCTGTAACAACGATGGACTTAACCATGTACATTATTTAGTTTCTCGTCTGTTTTTTTACCAATTTAGTGATGAAGTTCTATAAAGAATTCTAGTTCCACTAACTTGCAATGCTGGAGTAAATTATGCCGTCTGCTGTTTATTTTTAGACTTCCATTTTTTTCTCAATAAAAACATGATTTGGCAGAACATGAGAATCAATTCTATTGGAAATGATTCTAAAGTGTTACAGAACCATATCTTTGTTGAGAAAATAGATGAAATACAATTTGTTTTGTTTCCAGCATTCTAAGGGTTGACCCTTAGACCGCTATCGTCTGCTGTTTATTTTCTATTTTACATTTTTATCATCAAAAACATGCATTGACAGCATTTTAGAATAATTTACAACATGCTTTGACAGCACTTCAGAATCATTTCCATTGGAAATGATTCTGAAGTGCTGTCAAAGCATGTTTTTATTGAGAAATAAGGCAAGATATAAAAGCAGCAGCAAACGACAATTGTTGTGAGTAGCGGTCTAAGGGTTAAAATGGCCACTTTTTGGTCGTCTTTTCAGTGGACTTATGACATTACATACCATATACATATATATTTGTAAATGGTGACATCTGATTTTCTCCTACATTGAACTATGGGCAATATGAATATTTCATCAGTTTCAATTGTATCCGTAATACGTCTGGAAATAGTAAAACCATTATCTCAATTCTCAATGTTTCTATTGAACACAGTATGTAATAAGGGTTAAAATAAAAAAGTGGCCACTTTTTGGTCGTCTTTTCAGTGGATTTATGACATTATATACCATATACATATATATTTGTAAGTGGAGAAAAAACCATTATCTCAATTCTCAATTTCTCAACAGTATGTAATATTGAAATATAAAACTTATAATGCCATCTTGATTGAATTTGATGCAGGATTTGTCCTTAGATTTGTCTGAGTCAGGCCATGTGAGTTTGTACCTAAGAAGATGTACAATAATATCTCATGATTTATTTTTACAAAAGTCAAGATATTTCTTTTTTTGTAAATGGCATCGAAAGTTGATTAAATATTTATAGCATATTCGGAATACAATTCCACATTGCTATGAACCTTTCCTCAACTTTCGACCTCGTTTACAGAATATATCACAGTTTGTATACCCTTACACCGCTATCTTATTTTTTTTGTCGTCTGCTGTTTATTTTCCATTTTCCATTTTCATTATCAAAAACATGGTTTGACAGCACTTTAGAATAATTTACAACAAGGTTTGACAGCACTTCAGAATCATTTCCATTGAAAATGATTCTGAAGTGCTGTCAAACCATGTTTTTATTGAGAAATAATTGTTGTGTGTAGCAGTCTAAGGGTTAATTAATATTTTCATGTAAAATCGCACAAAATGACATGGCTTGTCTCATCTATAGATGAATGTTTGTGACATTGGGAATCCATTGGAAGACACTGCCAGACTACACATTTTGAAGTTCTTCGGTATGCACCGACCTGTTGGAATAAAATGTGAAGTTTCACATGCCGTTCTGATGCGGTAGATGAGTATATATCTCGTGTTTGTGAGAGTATTGGACACCGGTGAGAATGTATGACAAGGCTGGATTAATGCTGGAGGGAGAGCCGGCGGCAGAGAAAACCAACGTCACCTATAAGGGGTCTGTGAAAAAGGAAGGGGGCACCACGGTAAGATATCTTATTTTATTAGGTAACAAGCTGTGTATTCGCCCAATTCTTACTTACTGATAACATAGTGTCGTATCAGGCATTTACCTGATACGAATATCCGGGTTACAACAATTTGAAAGCTGCTGTTTCATTGGTCGAACAGTGTCACATGACAATATTGTATGACGTCAGTGTAATAAAGCAACATAAAGTCTGTATTCTTTTTAATATTTGATCATCCGCTAGCATGAAATGTTGCCTGATAAATAGAATATCCGCCTAGTCTTTTGAGTTTATCGGCTTGGCTCGGAATCGGTGAGTATTCCTCGTCGAGCCTTGGAATTCCGATGCGTTTCCTAGCCTTACTGGTATTCTCTATGTCTACATACTATGTCACATCCCATTGACATACTACATGATCGCACGAATGTATGTACTACCGGGTGGTTGACATAATTATTTGGCAATATCAAATACCACTTTGTTGTGTCTTTCATCTGTGCTATTGTTTGTCCTTGATAATTATATTTACTGCCTTGTGGGAGTGGGGTCACGATGTCAACTATTTCCTTTGATGACCCTGCCAGGTACATGTATGTTGTCTCCTGCAGGACGCATATGACACAAGGTATGTAATTTTTGTCTCGCTCGCGAAAGCGGAAAGCAAGACATGTTTTGCTTTTCCGGAGGCGGCGGCGGCGTCATCATTCAATGTTAAGTTTTCGTGTTACTGTCATTACTTCAACACCTTATCAGCTACAGTCATCAAACTTTATACATACCTTTACTATGATATGTAGATGAATATAGGACTATTCTCGGGGCCCCAGGGTCAGGCGGAACAAGGCGAGACATTTGATTCCGCGGAATTCTTGTGTACCTTAGGTGTACGATTTTTCACGAATCTTTTTTATAGAAACGGCAGTACACATGTGGCTGTGACTGGAGAAATAGGGCTTATGGGTTTTGTGACCAGTGTAGATCCTGATCAGCCTGTGCATCCGCAGTCTGATCAGGATCTGCACTGATCTCCATTCCATCAATGAAACACCCGTCATGCTTCTAACAAGCAATTAGATTGTTATCAGGCTACAGGGGTGTGCTATTGAATCAGGAGCTGCACTAGGCCCAAATCCAGTCACAGGCACATATGAGACGAGGCATGTGAATTTTTACCTTAAAATACGTGCAATTTTTCATGAAAAATATTTATAGAGACTGATATAATTATATTCAGAAAATGACGTCGAAAGTTGAAGAAATGTTCAGAGCAAATGCGGAATGCTTTTGACGTCATTTATGGAAAATATCGTAAATTTTGTAAATATATTTCATGAGATATCGCACATGTTAGGTTCACATTTCACATGGCAAGGCCTGATTCTGTTTAGAAGAGTGATGGTGATTATCTTTTTTTTTTTTTTTTTTTTTTTTTTTTTTTTTTTTAATTAATATTTTTTATTATTTTTAAATACAAACATGTACATACAATACAACACATGTATTATTAACTAACACACTGTGACTAAAGTCGCTATGAAATGATTGCACATGCACTCATTGTACTTGAAAATAAGTTTTTAGAGAAAGAGAAGACAAAAAGATATAGAAAAGCATAGATGGTAAAGTACAATCAGGAAGAAGGAAGAGTATCGAAAAGTATAAAATAGTCCCCTTTTGTTCACATCCGCTTGAATTGAGTTGTTTTTTTTATATATATATTCGTTTACTTTTGTGTGGTTGTGTGATTGAACCTTCCCTACTATGCCCAAAAAAACATACCTATGTTTGAAAAACATCCCATTTAATGTTGTGTTGCTCAAGTTTGTCTTTTTTAGTAGCTATTAACTCTTCTAAATTTATCCTATATTTTAAGTAGTTTATAAACGGTTCGAAAGCAATTTCCCGGTTTTCATATTTACATTTTAACAATAAAGTATTTGGCTAATATGAGTATAAAATTAAATTGTTGTGCCTTGTGTGTACTTTCATCTATTCCTAAAGAAATACTTTGGAAATTTACAGCGTAAGTAAAACCTTTTTCATTCAAATAGGTACGTAACTGTGACCACATATGTTGTACATGAGTACATTCCCAAAACAAATGTTTTATATTATTTCTACATACATAGAGCAAAAATCGCATAAACTACTATTAATTAGGTTACATCGAAAGAGTAATTTATTTGTTCCATTCATTCGCATGAGGTATTTATATTGAAAATTCCGCAATGTGGAATCTATAGTACAATTAAAGGTTGACATGTAAATATGTTTCCAGTTTAAGTTGGCTTCCGGAAATTCAGCTATCCATTTTTTTTCAGACTTTTTTTCTTCAGTGATTTTTTTTTCTGTTTGTATTGTATAAAGTAATTTATTAACGTATTTGCTTTTTTGTACCCTTGATTTCAGTGTTTCAGACAGTTGTATTATGTTTATTTGTTCTGTTTTTATTGTTTCTTTCCATATTGGATTTATATACTATTTAATATACATTGATATTTCATAAAATCATCATTTCTTATGCTGAATAACTCTACAATATCACCGAATGTCAGAAAAGTTTTTGTTCTATAATCGTATAATTGTTCGATGTACTTGATACCCTTATCAAACCAGTGTCTATGAAACAAAGTTTTATTTTGATGTTTTATATTAGAGTTGTTCCAAATTATTTCTTTTGATACTGTATCTGTTTGAGAAGAATAGTTTTATACTTGCCCAAGATTTCAAAACATTGTTCAGGAATTTATTTTTCACTATGTTTTGTATGTCTTCCGGTTTCAAGTTACATTCGAAAATAAAAGTCCCGCCATATTTTTCAAGTATTTTTTCGTAAATTGCTTTCCATTTCCCTATGTTAGTAGTATCGCATATTCTTTTTACCCATGAAGCTCTTATTGAAGTAATAAAAAACTATCGATGTCTAACATTTTTAGTCCCCCTTTTTCGTAAGCTTGAATAATTGTATTTCTTTTTACTTTATCAGGCTTGTTATCCCATAAAAATTGAAATAACTTGGTTCTTACACGTTTTATCATATGTTCTGGTGGATCATGTAAAACTGTCAATGGGAAAATTAATTTTGGGGCAGCAAATGTTTTTATTACCGTGATTTTTCCGAGTAAGCTGAGCTTTCTGTGTTTCCATTTGTCTAGGCACTGTTCAAATTCTAAGATTTTTGTAAAAAAATTATGGTCATGGGTATTAATATTATCATTTAGGAATGTGATGCCTAATGTTTTCGCGCTGTGTGAGGTCCAAGTAAATTGTTTGTTGGGGCAAAATGTGGTTTCTGTATGTTTAAGAGCACCTATTCTCATTACTGTTGATTTTTTAATGTTAAGTTTTAGGCCAGAAATCATACTGAATTCGTCTATTATGTATATTAACTTTTCGAAGGATTTTTGAGAGCCGTCTGTCATAAAGGTTGCATCGTCAGCAAACATTGTGTTCTTTAGTTCTACATCATACATTTTGACTCCGGTTATATCTGCTTCATTTATGATAGATTGTGATAATATTTCAATGGCCATAATAAAAAGATACGGTGATAACGGACAGCCCTGACGCACACTCTTTGTATTGAAAAGAATTCTGATAAGTATCCGTTATTTGTTACACAACTTTTTGCATCAGAGTAAAATAGTTTGATCCAATTAAGTATATCATTACCAAAATTAAAATAGTCCAATGTTTTCAAAAGGTATGTATGTTCAACAGTATCAAATGCTTTTTCGAAGTCTGCGAAAAAAAAGAGACCTGGGGCATCATTTTTCGTTAAGATGAATCAATTGCTTCGTAAGAGTTCTAATGTTTTCGTCAATATTTCTTCCCTTAAGAAATCCAGTTTGTGAATAATCTATTATTGATGGTAGAACTTTTTTAATTCTATTTGCAATCGTCTTAGATGCTATTTTATAATCTACATTAAGCAATGATATGGGGTCTCCAATTTGTTAATTTTGATCAAGTCGCCCTTTTTCGGTAGTAATGTTATTATTCCTTGTTTTTGCATTTCGCTTAGCGACCCGTTTGTTAATGAATAGTTGAAAGATTCTATATAATACTTTTTTATATCATTCCAGAATATTTTAAAAAATTCTACTGTTAGTCCATCGGAGCCTGGGCTTTTATTATTATTCATTTCTTTTTTTAGAGCAGTGTACATTCATATTCGGAAAGATTACCTTCGCATAGCTGTTTGTTTTCTTCAGATAATTTATTCTGATCGTTGTTTGTAAAAAAATTGTGATTACTATTCTGAACATCTTTTTTGCTATATAGCTTTTTATTAGTATTCGTTTTGCTCGTGTAATATATCTTCATTTTTCGTGACATTTTTTCCATTTACATTTAATCGGACTATAGTTTTGTTCTCTGCTCGTTTCCTTTCTAAATTTGCAAAATATTTTGTATTTTTTTCATTACCCTCTATATATTCTGCTTTTGATCGTATGATACTTCCTCTTACTTTCTTTTCATGGATGTCCTCTAGACTTTGTTTTTTAGATTGTAATTCTAATAAAGTGGTGTCCGATATATTGTTTGCGTATTCTGTTTCCAGTTGATCTATTTCTTCTACGAGTTTTCTTTCTAACTTTAAATTTATTTTATTTTCTTTCGATGCAAATTTTATTGTTTCATTTCTTATCGTTCCTTTTATAATTTCCCACAATGTGTTAGGATTTGCGTCGTTGTTAATATCAGCAATAGCTGTTATATTATCTCTAATTAGTTGTTGGTAATCCGGTTTTAATAGCAGACTATTATTTATTTTAAAGTAGCCAGGTCCCCGTTCATTACAATGCGTTAGTAATTTTTATATATATAATCGAATGGTCTGATTTAATTCCTGTAGTGATTTTGCTTTTTGTTATTCTATTTATTATATTCTCCGATATTAGAATAAAGTCCAATCGACAGAATATTGGTGGTTTAGTATTAGAGTGCCATGTGAATTTTTTAGTATTAGGGTTAAGGATTCTCCAGATATCATGTAGATTAAATTTGTTCATAATCGACACTATTTTTTCTCTTGTTTTTTTGTTAGCATCATGTCTACCATTTTTCTTATCAAGGTCGGGATCTAAAATAATATTGAAGTCCCTCTCCTATTATTAGCGTATCCTGTTCTACAGATTCTAAATATGTCTCGAAATTTTGATAAAATTGAAAACTATTTTCATTTGGCCCATATATGTTAATTAATGTGTATTCTTTGTCGGATATGCTGATTTTAAGAGTTTGAATTCTACCAGTTACAATGTTTTCATAATATACAGTTTCATGGTCCAAACCTGGTTTTATTAGAATACATATACCTTCCTTATTACTGAATTCCCCACTAAAAAAAGCGTCTCCACCCCATTCACTTTCCCACTGTGTTTTGTCATGTATAGTGAAGTGTGCCTCTTGGATGAAGCATATGTCATAATCATTTTCTTTTATCCATTCGAAAAGTTGTAGTCGCTTTATTATCTTACTAAATGGCAGATCATGAGATGGTGCAGACCCTGATTATATCGGATCCAGAATTTCTCATGGCAGCTCCTGTTTGCCATAGAGGTGATTTGTCCATAGAATGTAGGTCTGTATATAGTTTACAGTGGCACCTCTCTACACTGGACACCCTGGGAGGTACACAGGGGTCCAGTTTAACAAGGTTCCACTGTAATCCAGCTATTTGAGCACTAGAATACAATAGGCTTTCACAGTGTAATAATACTGTGTAGTAAAAATTGTATTACACTAGTGTAATAAATATGCAATTGAGGCCACTACAAAAACATGCTAAGTGGTCATTACAACTGCAACATATTGTGCTGTTCTTATGCAATAAAATATAATCTAACATTTGTGTTAATTTAACGACCTCATTTATTATGAATCAGTAAACGTCTTTAATAAATATCATATTAAATAATCACTCGTGTAAGATCCTCTATGTATGTGTGTTTTGCAATCATGAACAGACACTTTATCATATTGTTTACATTGGAACCTCTGAACTGGACTGCCTGTGAGGTCCCCAGGGTGTCCAGTCTAGAGAAGTTGCACTGTAGTTTAGCTATATGTAATCAGGAATATGGATGGAATCATTCGCGTTAGATCATAGTGAAATACATCAGGGAGTCCAGTTTAGACAGTCAAACCTCTCTAAATTTTTTATACATTTCATTATCATTCACCTTCAATGATAATGTATGTTCATGATCGCAAAGCATCCGTGCTAGTCATCTGTTTGCTTTACCGTGAAAATTCCAGGGTGTCCGGTTTAGAGATGTTCCACTGTACATGTGTCCTCGTAATAGCAAACATCTGAATGTGCTAATAAACATGTACTGTCTGTTTCACCGCGAATGTGAATGTCCAAACTGTAAACAACAGAAACTGTTTGCTACATATTTGACCTGTTTGACGAGATAACAACATGTTGGTCTGTGAATCCCTGTATGTTCACTTGATAATGGCCTAGTATTCGCACACAATTCAAACTCAAAGTCAAACTGCTAGATTTGAACAAGAAATGCAAGTAAATGTGACACGCCATGCAAATGCTGTTATATAAATATGCCTGTATATGCGTAAATCATGGGTGGGAATTTTCAGGATATATCATTAATGAAGAATATGAGCTTCCGGATAATTTCAGAAAATTACTAATGTTTCAACATGCGAAGCACACTTTTACGCATTTCTGGGTGCCATTTTCAGGATTTGGCATTTGGAACTTCTCCCACCCCTGATGAATAGAGCAATACATGTATGGTCTATTGAGAATCTGAGGATATTGTTTTTGGATATCAATTTAATCAGGCCAGACTGGATGGGAATTCCGAGGCGAGAGCCGAGCCTGATATTCTTGATATCAAAAAAGCATCGGTCTGGTTGCAAATTATCAGGTTACATTTTACCCTAAGAAATGCACAGGTACAGTGAAACCTCTCTAAACCGGACGCCCTGGGAGGTCATGAAATCATGAACATACATTAACCTCTGACATACAAGATCAAGAAACCCATCAAACATAATATTACAGAGGTTGCCTTGGTGTCTGGTTTAGAGCACAGGTGGAAGGCTCGGACCTATGACACCAAAACAAATGCCTATTAAAAATTTTTATATAGAAGATAGTACTGTATGAAACCAAGTGGGTGGGTTAATGTGATATTTTTAATAGGCATTTCTTTTTGGTGTCATAGTTTGGTGTCATAGGTCCGAGTCTTCCACCTGTGGTTTAGAGAGGTTCCACTGTATAATGTTGTTTTCGTTGAAAGAAACACAGACTTGTTTACATTGCTTCATTACTCTGACATTATTCAGTAATGCCATGTGATAGTATTCAACGAAAGAAATGACAACAAAAATAGTTTTTGAATATGGATTAACTGTGATACATTGCACCAGCATCAATACCTGTAAATGATATGTTCTGTTCTGTTCTGTTACCGATTTCATCAACATTGCAAAGTATACTTATCTAGCAAAGTATACTTTGAGGGAGTAATCATTTATTTTTCCCAAAATGCATTATTTCATATAGAACTAACCACTGCATATATTTGATGATTGAAAGTATGCAGAATTCTAATACTGAATTTATTACATTATCACAGCCAAAATGGCTGTATGGCTGTGATAATGTAATAAATTCAGTATAATAAAAAATAATAAATTTATCATTAAATGGAAAATTTCTCCCTCAAAGTATACTTTGCTAGATAAGTATACTTTGCAATGTTGGTGAAATCGGCTACTGATAAAGCATGGTATTATCTGTCAGTGTGTATTCCGGCAATGCCTGTGGTGGTTGGTTGGGAGCATGCGATGTGTAATTTAATGATCGGGATTCATCCTTAATACCGGAATCCCGACCAGAGACCTGGTTTGACATCTTTGTATGCGACAGTTGAATATGTTTATACCCTTATATGAGTAATATGATTATTTTGAATCCTATGACATCAAGTGACTTTTGTGAAGTATGGACCTGGCACCATATCGGGTTATTCTAATTTTAGGGCTGAATATATTTTGTTTTCGATGTAAATATTCTGTTCTGATTTTGCGATTTTTCCCCCAATGTGGCATGTTACATGCGGGATTGAACCTGTTGGCCCGGCCTTAAATTACCTTAGCTGTTGATAGGCCTTTAAACACAAAAATCAATCAAATTTGTCAATGCCCAGCTAGGTAGGTACCTGATAAAATATGTTAATTAGATTTTGTTGTCTTCTGTTTATTTTCTATTTTGTATTTTTCTCATAAAAAACATGTATAGACAGCACTTTAGAATCATTTCCAATGTAAATGATTATAAAGTGCTGTCAAAGTATGTTTTTATTGAGAAAGAAGGCAAAATATAAAGCAACAGCAGACAAAAAATGTTGTGTCCAGTATTCTATGGGTTAAGTGAAAATATTCCAGAGACCTTTGACAAACTACTAGATAAAGGCTGCATGAGTGAGCTAGTTGATGATGTCAAAAGTCTCCTGTGTCAGTTCATAATACTTCCAGAAAGTTGTTTAACTGCATGCTGGGAACGTGTGGCCCCCTCCCTCCCCCCCGTTCCCCAAATGCTGGATCCACCCCTGCATATAGTGTTTGGACTGTGTGTCGGCACATTAAGAAGTTCGCCAGAGTTTCTCAATTATGTCATAACTTCTATATCACTTGAAGGATTACTTCAATATTTCAACACAGTATACCTGTGGACAAATGCCACACATCCATGATGCCCTTAATACGATCTTGACCTTTTGACCTTCACAACTCTGAACTTTTTCCCACATTAAGAAGTTTGCCCGAGTTTTTCAATTCTGTCATAACTTCTACATTCCTTGAAGGATTACTTAAATATTTCAGCACAGCATACTTGTGGACAAATGCACCCCTCCATGGTGCCCTTAATATGACCTCGACCTTCACAACTTTGAACTTTTTCCCACATTAAGAAGTTTGCCGGAGTTTCTCAATTCTGTCGTAACTTGAATATATCCCTGGAATGATTACATTAATAGTTCAATACTTCATACTTGTGGACAAATGCCACACATCCATGCTGCCCTTAATATGACATTGACCTTTTGACCTTCACTACTTTTTAACTTTTTCACATTGAGAAGTTTGCTGGAGTTTCTCAATTTTGTCATATCTTCTATATCCCTTGAAGGATTACTTTAATATTTCAATACATCATACTTTTGCACAAATGTCAAGCAATCATGCTGCCCTTAATATTACCTTGACGTTTTGACCTTCACAGCTGTGCTTTGAATACTTGCCACTTTTGGTTATTTAACTTTTCCACAGTTTCTCCAATCTGCCACCAGGTGCATTCGTGTGCTGACAGGCCAGATTTTCTTGTTATTTCTCCCGGTAAATATCATGAAATTGTCTTGGAATTTTATTAGAATTAAGACATTTTTCCAGAGAGAACTAAGAAAAGTACTCCCTAATTTGTTGGCTGCTATTTTCACTGCTAGCGTGCAAAAAGTTAACAACATGGTTTGGGCTTCCCATGGACACGCCTTGTTTTTTTCCAGGAGTCTAACAAGGAACAATGATAACATTGTTTCTCTGTATCAAAGCAGTATGTCCATGAACGGATTCCAAATTACAATTTACATAACTTCTATTGACCATACTGGTGTTTGTTGCCAAAGTTCTGTCCTAACTTGCAATAACAAACATTGTTAGGACAATTGGAGAGATATATTGGCTAGATTACTGTCTTTGGAGCTTGTGTTTGACAGTATCTCCCCGGGGTTATCTCTGTATCATCTTCCAATGGGTTCAATGCTAAACTACCGTGTGATTTTCTATCCATTATTGATATAGCAAGGAAAATAGAGGGGGGTGTTGCGTGAAGAGGGGGAAGCCTCAATTATAACACCTGGTGTACATATCTTGGTATGTCTGCTGGCTCACATCCCTAGCTTCAATGAATCAGTGGATCAGTAATTATAAAACTTGACATTGTCGCCAACGTACTTGAATACCCGATGGCAGTGTATGGCGAGTAGCATAGGTACAGATGGCAGTGTATGGCGAGTAGCGTAGGTACAGATGGCAGTGTATGGCGAATGGCGTAGGTACAGATGGCAGTGTATGGCGAGTGGCGTAGGTGCAGATGGCAGTGTATGGCGAGTGGTGTAGGTGCAGATGGCAGTGTATGGCGAGTGGCATAGGTGCAGATGGCAGTGTATGGCGAGTGGCGTAGGTACAGATGGCAGTGTATGGCGAGTAGCGAAGGTACAGATGGCAGTGTATGACGAGTAGCGTAGGTACAGATGACAGTGTATGGCGAGTAGCGTAGGTACAGATGGCAGTGTATGGTGAGTGGCGTAGGTACAGATGGCAGTGTATGGCGAGTAGCGTAGTTACAAATGGCAGTGTATGGCGAGTAGCGCAGGTGCAGATGGCAGTGTATGGCGAGTAGCGTAGGTACAAATGGCAGTGTATGGCGAGTAGCGTAGGTACAGATGACAGTGTATGGCGAGTAGCGTAGGTGCAGATGGCAGAGTACGATAGCGTAGTACATGGCAGTGTATGGCGATAGCGAGTACAGCAGTGTATGGCGAGTACGTAGGTGCAGATGGCATATGGCGATGTAGGTGGCAGATGCATGAATCGAGTGCGTAGGTACAGAGGCAGTGTATGGCGAGAGCTAGGTACAGATGACAGTGTATGGCGAGTAGCGTAGTCAGATGGCAGTGTAGGCGAGTGGGGGTAGAGGCAGATGGCATGTATGCGGAGTAGGCGTGAGGTGCAGATGGCATGTATGGCGAGTATGCGTAGGTAAGCAGATGCAGTGTATGGCGAGTAGCGTAGGTGCAGATGGCAGTGTATGGCAGATGCGTAGGGAGTCAGATGCAGTGTATGGCGAGTGGCGGTATGGTGCAGATGGCAGTGTATGGCGAGTGGCGTAGGTGGCATTGGATGGCAGTGTAATGGCGAGTAGCGTAGGGTGCAGATGGCAGTGTATGGTCGAGTAGTGTAGGTGGAGATGGTCATGTGTATGGCGAGTGGCGTAGTGCAGATGGCAGTGTATGGCGAGTAGGCGTAAGGTGCATGATGGCAGTGTATGGCGAGTAAGTGAGGTGCAGATTGGCAGTGTATGGCGAGTAGGTGAGGTGGCAGATGGCAGAAAAATTATAAGGCGAGTAGGCGTAGGAGCAGGATGGCAAAGTGTAAGGCGAGTAGTGTAGGAGGTTGCAGATGGCATGTATGGCGAGTAGTGTAGGTGGAGATGGCAGGTGATGGCGATGGTGTAGGTGCAGATGCAGTGTTTGGCGAGTGGCGGTTAGGTGCTATGGCAGTGTATGGCGAGTAGTGTAGGTGCAGATGGCAGTGTATGGCGAGTAGTGGTAGGTGGAGATGCAGTGTATGGCGAGTGTAGGTGCAGATGGCAGTGTTAAATGGCGAGTGGTGTAGGTGCAGTTGGAGTGTTAGGCGAGTAGTATAGATGGCAGGATGGCGAGTAGTGTAGGTGCAATGGCAGTGTAGGCGAGTGGCGAGGTGCATATGGCAGTGAATGCAGTAGTGTAGGTGCAATGGCAGTGTATGGCGAGTAGTGTAGGTGGCAGATGGCAGTGTATGGCGAGTATGTAAGGTGCAGAGTAGTGTAGTGGCAGTGGGTAAGTGCAATGCAGTGTATGGCGAGTAGGCGTAGGTGCATGGCAGTGAATGGCGAGTAGTGTAGGGGGTGCAGATGGCAGAGTATGGCGAGTGCGTAGTGCAGTATGGCAGGTGTATGGCGTAGTAAGTGTAGTGCAGATGGCAGTGTATGGCGAGTAGTGTAGGTGCAGATGGCAGTGTATGGCGAGTAGCGTGGGTGCAGATGGAAGTGTATGGCGAGTGGCGTAGGTGCATATGGCAGTGTATGGCGAGTGGCGTAGGTGCATATGGCAGTGTATGGCGAGTAGTGTAGGTGCAGATGGCAGTGTATGGCGAGTAGTGTAGGTGCAGATGGCAGTGTATGGCGAGTAGCGTGGGTGCAATGGCAAGTATGGCGAGTGGCCGTAGGTGCATAGGAGTGTATGGCGAGTAGTAGGTGCATGGCAGTAGGCAGTAACGTAGGTGCAGATGGCAGTGTATGGCGAGTAGCGTGGGTGCAGATGGCAGTGTATGGCGAGTGGCGTAGGTGCATATGGCAGTGTATGGCGAGTAGTGTAGGTGCAGATGGCAGTGTATGGCGAGTAGCGTAGGTGCAGATGGCAGTGTATGGCGAGTAGCGTGGGTGCAGATGGCAGTGTATGGCGAGTGGCGTAGGTGCATATGGCAGTGTATGGCGAGTAGTGTAGGTGCAGATGGCGAGGGACGTAGGTGCAGATGGCAGTGTATGGCGATTGGCGTAGGTGCAGATGACAGTGTATGGCGAGTAGCGTAGGTACAGATGGCAGTGTATGGCGAGCGACGTAGGTGCAGATGGCAGTGTATGGCGATTGGCGTAGGTGCAGATGACAGTGTATGGCGAGTAGCGTAGTTACAGATCGCAGTGTATGGCGAGTGGCGTAGGTACAGATGGCAGTGTATGGCGAGTGGCGTAGGTACAGATGGCAGTGTATGGCGAGTAGCGTAGTTACAGATGGCAGTGTATGGCGAGTAGCGTAGGTGCAGATGGCAGTGTATGGCGAGTAGCGTAGGTACAGATGGCAGTCCACTCATTCAAACGTTGTCAGTGAAACAATTTGAATGTAACGATCGTCAGAACATGATTATATTTGTGAATGAAAACAATACACCAGTTTTTGTATGTGACCGATATACAAAATACAGGATCATTTCACAGGTCTCTTGTTATGGCATTACATCATCTACAGTTACACCAATTGAAATTGTATATTTCCTAGTTATGGTTATGTCATTTAAAGGCCCAAATGAGTTGCTATTACCAGTTTTACCAGTTAGTTGTCATCCATTAAATGTTTCAAGCCTATCTTCTCCATGCTCGTATTCGGTCACCAGAAGTATGTGCGACCAGAACGAAAAGTGATCACATACATGTATATTTCTAATTATAACTTCCAGAACCTGTAATCTATGATAAGTAGTAATCATAAACCAGCTTTCCAGAAAAGGTAGCTTAACAAGACCAGTGTTGCAAAGTATACTTTTCTAGCAAAGTATACTTTGAAGGAGTAATCATTTATTTTTCCCGAACTGCATTATTTCATATAGAACTACCAACTGCATATATTTGATGATTAAAAGTATGCAGAATTATTATACTGAATTTATTACATTATCACAGCCATTTTGGCTGTGATAATGTAATAAATTCAGTATAATAAAAATTAATAAATTTGTCCTAAAACTGAAAATTTCTCCCTCAAAGTATACTTTGATAGAAAAGTATACTTTGCAATGTTGGTGAAATAGGCTACAAAGCAAATGGCAAATGTGAAATTCTAGCGCGTTTACTCCGTTTACTGCGTTTCGCCACCTTTCAACGCAATTTACGGAAAATATCGTAAATTTTGTAAATATTTTTATGAGATATAGCACATCTTCTTAGGTACAAAATCACATAGTCTCAGTTATTTCACAAAATTGTTTTTCATTAAAGCCCATATACTCACACCAGATGTTCATGGAATCCTGACGGGAACGCCAGGGGCCCGTTTCACTAAACTTTGTACGACTAAAATGTTTGTAAGTGCAAATTTAGGATCGTCTGGAAATTTCCATTGATGGATTTATATGCAGCATATGCTCAATAAATGTAAATCCAATAATTGTTTACAAGAAAACATTGCTAATGTGAAATTTACAGACTTATAATTTTGAACTTTAATACGAACATTTTAGTCATACGAAGCTTAGTTAAACGGGCCCCTGATCAACGCTTGTTGCCACAACCGTTATGTTCGTACCTAATAACTGAATACGGGTATCTGAACTAGAGCAGAAAAGGCATTTGAGCCAATTTTCGTATGGTGTGTAATACGTTTCTATTTTTTTCTGTTGTAATCGATGGAAATAGATTGTTCTGTTACATTTACCAACCTGCAGTAGTTATTATGAATCGCTGATGGTTTAATAGACATAATTGTCTTGTTTCAATTACGTGTACATAATTGTTATTGTAGTTCCTTATGTATAAATTAGGTGGTACAATTTGTGGTTTTTACGCTATGGATTTGCATTGTCCCACTGAATAACTGATTTTGGCCAATACACAAAACCTGGATATTAGGGTAATCCCATTATACAACGTATGTTGTTAATTAGCACGTAACATAATGTCCAGCCTACTTGTAGTCAACATCGTAATTAACCCTTTCACCCCTAATAACTGGAATGGATTTTGATATGTTATTTTTCTGACAAATACAATCAGCGTAAAATGATTTTCAGACTAGTCCATTCATGAAAACGGGGTGTTTTTGTTCTCAAAATTATGAAAATTACTTGCAAAAATGCAGATCCTGATGAGACGGCTCATCACGAGCTGGCTCATCTGGATCGACACTGTGGCCAGATTAGCACAGTAGTAGGGCTGCAGATCCGGAGACCCTAGGTTCGTGTTAGCCTAGTCCTATCGGACGGGGACTTAAATAGTCGGTCCCGACATGCAAGGTCATCGAGCCAGTGCCGTCATTAAATCAAAGCATTTTTATTTACTCATTCGGAACAAACATGATGATCAAATGTTTAATCAATTTCACTTAAAGTCCATACCGTTCAGCTTCTATTGACATACAGTAGATTTGGTTTCTGTTTTTGTCTTGGTTACATAATAAATGGGGCTTATGGTATTTGCGAACAGTGTAGACTCGGTTTGTGTATCTGCCCACTAAACACGGTCTGCACTGTTTGGCATTCTTTGGCTGAGACACCATCATGCTTCTAGCAGTCCAAACTGGAGATAGGTTCTCCTCAAATGACATCAGGCCTATTTCTTCCATCACACTCATATGTGGCCATGATTGGAGAAATGGGGCTTATGGGTTTTGCGACCAGTGTAGCTCCAGATCAGCCTGTGCATCAGCACAGTATGATCAGGATCTGCACTGTTCACCATTCCATCAATGAAACAGCTGTCATGCTTCTAACATAGATTGTTATCAGGCTACCGGAGTGTGCTATTAGATCAGGATATTCACCGGTCCCATAAGCCCCATTTCTCCGGTCACAGCCACATATTTGTGTTTATGTGAAACATAGTTATATCACATACAACTCTAGTATATGTTTGACAAAAAATTCAATCGTTTAAATCATTAGTTTAGATCTGGGGCATTGCTGGCATTGTGTGCGGCAAATCTGAAACAATCCCAGGCCCTGATAGTGCACACAAACTGGATATTGAAACAATCCCAGGCCCTGATAGTGCACACAAACTGGATATTGAAACAATCCCAGGCCCTGATAGTGCACACAAACTGGATATTGAAACAATCCCAGGCCCTGATAGTGCACACAAACTGGATATTAGCCCTTACAGCGATATCTTCATTTTTTGTCTGCTGTTTATTTTCTATTTTCCATTTTTATTATCAAAAACATGCTTAGACAGCACTTTAGAATAATTTACAACATGCTTTGACAGCACTTCAGAATCATTTCCATTGGAAATAATTCTGAAGTGATGTCAAACCATGATTTTATTGAGAAATAAGGCAACATATAAAATCAACAGCAGACGACATTTGTTGTGCATAGCGGTCTAAGGGTTAGTTATAATAAATACTTGGGCCATAATAAAATAGGTGTCTGTTTTCCATCGCCCAACTGGTCCACTAAGTATGATTTTTTTCACGCAGGCTTGCAGACAGCGCGATATAGTCGGCACATGTACATGCGTCCGATTAAAATTTTTTTGGATTTAGGTTAAAGTTTTTAAGAACACTACATCTCTGAAACCGCTTCGCCAATTCACTTGAATCTTCACATCTGACTTTATCATCATCCATATGTTCATCTATGCCCAATGTCATGGTCAAATTACTTTTAAAAAAAATTGTCGCACCCGCTTGCAGACAGTGCTATATAGTCTGCACATTGTGTACTATCAAAGCTCATTTAGCACTATCAAATGCACTATCAAACGCGACATGCGGACCCGGCCATCTAGTTTCATTACATGTCTTTGTAAATATCTAGTAATTGTGTTCATCCCTACACGCACCGCATATATGGCTGCGGGCTGAGAAAAGATACTTTATAACGTTATGGACCAGCGTAGCCCCAAGTCAGACTGCGCAGTCTGATCTGGGGCTACGCTGGCCACCATTTTTTCACTGAAGTAGGCGAACTGTCGTCAGCAAGACAACTAGATTGTAATCCAACAGACTCAATGTGCAAGACAACAAATACCTACAGTTATTATAACATCTGAAGGCACCAATTGTGGGCCTGCACCCGTATATTGTATGGCTGTGTATGAGACAATAGCCATTTAATTGAGGGTCTCATTGTACAGGTACTGGGGGGAGAAATGGTGCACAATGTTTTCTGTGAAAGGCAGGAATTATTTATGAGGTGGCGGTCATTGATTTAGTAATAAACTTTCCTGTAATTGTAAGGCTGTAGCACACAGCATCTCCAGCTAACTGTTAAGTGTTTATTAACACTGGGATTATGTGTTTATGGAATGATTTAAAAAAGGAGTTATTGTCAATAGGCGGGATTATGTGTTGTATGGAATAATTAAAATATATATATATATACGAGACACGGCTTGCGACATCTGCGTACGTTCATGAAATACGTTTACAAAATTTACAATATTTTCCGTAAATGGTGTCAAAAGTGGACAAAATTTTGAAAGAACATACAGAAGTATATTATTGTAAATTTTGTAAATGTATTTAATGAAATAACGCAGATGTCCGAAGGTAGAAAATTGCATGCCGTTTCTCATATATTGTCAACAGGCAATCTTCACCATTTATTCCATTTAAGTATATTTATTAGAGTACAATGTATGTGTTTTATGTAATGATTTTAAAAAACAGTTATTGTCAACAGCAAATCTTGATAATTATTTGGTGGATATACATCTATTTGGGGGAAGAGTTGCAGACATCTGATGTCCATTTTTGACTTCCTTTTTACTTGAGAGTTTTAGGGAGTCGGGCTGAGTGACCTGGTGTGCTAACCTGGCACCAAGTCAGGTTAATGTGTTCTAATTTCAGGGCTGTGTATATATTTTTTCCGTAAATATTCAGTTCCGATTTTGGGATTTTCCCCCAATCACAACAGGTAAAATATGGAATTTGACCCTAATAACGCGGAAAATGACTAGCTGTTTGACAGACCATTAAAAACCATTAAATAAATCTGATGTTCACAGAATTTTACGGCCAGGTGCATTAGGGATGAAAGGCCGAGTTTTGACATGTAGATATAATATTCATGAACAGTCGCCCGACAACACATAGAATGGCTGAAATGGAATATTTTCCTATTTCTATATGTTGCTAGGATACTGGTCACTGTTTAATTAGCAAGCGAGACCTGATAACACGATGTTGGTGAATATACACCATGGAATTGACAGTAAATCGTATTTACTGCAACCTAACCCCGGAGTAATCAGAATTCACTCAGAATTAGTATTGTGATGTGTGCGAATCAACGGATGGTAATTTGTACAATACAGTGAAACACTGTTATTCAAATATATGAGACGATTCAAGTTTATGTAGAAATAAAGAAAATAATGAGAATTTTGAAACAAAAATGATTCGTATTGTTCAACTGAAATAGGTTAAGGCATAAAAAAAAAAAAAGGTTTGTTTCCTGTTAATACGGGCCCGAAAAAGATAGGGTCGGTAGGTAGGGTTTTTTTTTTTTTTTTTTTTTTTTTTTTTACTTTTTACTGTATGTATCATTGTAATTTAGTCGGACCGGGTCGGGTGAATCAATTTTTGACACCGCTGTTAATATACCTACTGCCCTGTGGAAGAGAAAAAAATGTAGGGAGTGGGTGGGGGCGTGATCACCACAAAATGTAGGGAGGGTGACGAACAAAAGAAATGTAGGGGATGGACTGTGTCACATGAATATCTCTTCCACAGGGGAGTATGTATGCTTACTGGAATAGTCCAATATTGAAGCATTAATATTTGACAGGAAAAATATTCAAAAGTCATAGTGTATCTAGAATCAATTGTTAGACACATTGAAGTAAACAATTACACAACTGTAACAGCTATTTTTTTTAAATTTCATGGGAAATAACTTATTTTCCCTTCAAAAATTTCATGCCGCGAAAACACATGACACACAATTCTAACGCTGCAAATCGCCAATACTTACAGAGCAAGTGGCCTTAAATGGCGTAGATTTGGTGTGGACCATGTTGTAAATGCCATTTATCGACAAGCCATGGTCTACCACCCGAATCTCGTTGACCTTGCACAAACCATACACATGCTTTCTGCATATTCAGAAATTTCAAATACATCTGTCTGTAAATGTTTTTGTAAATGAATTATAATTACATTGTGTATGTAATAAGGAAATGTAAATCAAGGACCAGCTCATTATATTTAACCCTTTTCATGCTGACGATAGTTCATTGTTTGCGGAAAATCCTAAATATTTTCCTTCTGTTTGCTCAGAAGTATATGTCGCGACCACCATTTGAACCGTAAAGATGTATTCCGATAGAAATGGGTTATATGTGACATATTGGAGATAATACACCATTTCTCGGAACAGTTTCACAACCAATATGGCAAAGACTGGAGATTCTTATTCTTGATGACATATTGGCGGGAATTACAAAATATACAGTGTGAAAATGTAGAAAACTGACTTTCTGATATTGTTTTGTCACCGGTAACGGAATTCTGGGAACTGGAATAGGCTTGGAGTGTCAACTTTTCTGTGGATTATTGCCATTGCGCACTGGAATATAAACTTCACCGAGTTTCTCTGCATCGCTAACATTGTGTACTGGAGTTGTGAGTTTCTGTACACTGTACTGGAGCATAGACTTGTGTGAGTGAGTGTCGCTGGATAGTCTGTCGCTACTGAGTGCGTTATGGAGTATGCGATGCGACTGCCGATGGTGGGTGGGGGCGCGGAGAAGCGCCGGGTACCAGCACTGCCCGGGGTGCCACAGCTGGACGGTCTGTCAATGGGCCGTCACGGAATGGCCGTAAGTCCTCTACATGTACAATGTATCATGTATGTCTCATCCAGTCAATTCTGTCGAAGAATTCTGGGCAATTAGCATATTCAATATGAATATGTGGCTGTGTGTGACTGGAGAAATGGGGCTTATGAGAATTCTGACCAGTGTAGCTTCGATTAAAGTAGCACACTCCTGTTGCCTGATAACGCTCTATATTGCTTGTTAAAAGCATGACGGGTGTTTCATTGATGTAATGGCGAACAGTGCAGGTCCTGATTTATACTGGCAGCAAAAGCTATAAGCCCCATTTCTCCAGTCACAGACACATATGCTGACAAAATTGTTTTATTGAGAAAAGTTGGAAGTTAACCCTTAGAAGGCAGGAACCAAAAACTGTCGTCTGCTGTTGTTTCTTATTTTCTCCAAATAAAAACATGGTTTGGCAGCATTTTAGAATCATTTCCATTGGAAATGATTCTAAAGTGGTCAAAACATGTTTTTGATAATCAAAATGGAAAATAAAAAATAAACAGCAGACAAACAATTTTAATTCAGCACTGCAAGGGTTAAAGGCCCTGCTAACTGCAGAGTTGTATTATTTTTCTGAACATATATGACACTATGGGTGACCTGCAAAAATAATGGGAAAAAAAATAAATATAACGTGTATGTACATCATGAAGGCATTACAGTGCTGAAAATATTTTTTAATACAACTTGTCATGTGGGCTTGTCGTTGTAGCGTATATTCAGCAAAAATTGTAGTCAATGGTAACCATGAATCGGTGACAGGTACTACATAACTAGACATTATGTTTGTAAAACATGGATATGCCCCCGTGGCATACTGGACTCTAACTGGAGAATCTCTTACAAACCTTTTGGCTTAAATGTATATGGACGGACGTATGGAACCTCAAGAGCAACGCAATATGTCTAGCAATATCTACTAGTGGGTGTTTCGTGATGTGTGGCGCGGTACAGCCAGGCTGACAAATGCAATAATTAACGGACACACGCACAATTAGTTGTGGCGTTGGTCGTCGCGAACTGGAAATGACCTGTATGTGGCTATGACTGGAGAAATGGGGCTTATGGGTTTTGAGACAAGTGTTGATCTAGATCAGCCTGTGCATCCGCACAATCTGATCATGATCTGCACTGTTCACCATTTCAGCAACGAGACACCCTGTCATGCTTCTAACAAGCAGTATATATCACTATCGGGCTACAGGGGCCCGTTTCACTAAACTTTGTACGACTAAAATGTCCGTAAGTGCAAATTTAGGATTGCCTGGAAATTTCAATTGATGGATTTACATTTATTGAGCATAGGCTGCATAATGCAGCCTATGCTCAATAAATGTAAATCAAATAATTGTTTACAGGAAAACATTGTTAATGTGAAATTTACAGACTATCATAATTCTGCACTTACGAACATTTTAGTCGTACAAAGTTTAGTGAAACGGCCTTCAGGAGCTACACTGGCCACAAATGCCATACGCCCAATTTCCCGAGTCACAATGACATATCACCCAATTGCACCATGTTGATTCATGCAATTGTTGTAGTCACGTTATTCGATCAACGACTATGAAACATACTTACCCCTTAGACCGCTATCTTAATTTTTTTGTCGTCTGCTGTTTATTTTCTATTTTTATCATCAAAAACATGCTTTGACAACACTTTAGCTGAATTTACAACATGCTTTGACAGCACTTCAGAATCATTTCCATTGAAAATGATTCTGAAGTGCTGTCAAATCATGTTTTTATTGAGAAATAAGGCAATATATAAAAGCGACAGCAGATGACAATTGTTGTGAGTAGCGGTCTAAGGTCTCACGGGACAGTGGGCAGCTAGCTGTAATTAGCGGGTGGACGATTTTCTATATACTTCACTACCGACCCTGTAAGTTACACCAGAGTGTCTAGAAAAATAGGTTTATGAACATTTCTCGACTTTGGGAGGCTTGACTATGTGTATTTTTAGAGTATTTCATAATTCTATGAAACTGAATGTTAGCTCCGGTTGATTTTGACATCTTGGAAAATGGCGCATGCTATGCTGTCTCGCCAGTACGGTTTTGCGTCAGAATTTCAGGTATTTTTCGGGCATTTGTAGCAAAAATTTGAGGTGGTTATGACCCCGCTTTGAAATCATTTTCAGGAAATGGTGTGGTGTTACAAGTGATAAACCAATACATAACAAAGTCTATTTGCCTAATGTTTTCATGAAAACAATTCCGACAAATTCAGTCGTGTTGAAATTTCTGGCCAACAATAGGTGGGTGGGGTAACTTTGTAAAAAATTAATTGAACACATCTGATGGTTACTGCATTTTTATTGTGGCGCGCGATTTATACTTCATTTGCGAGTATTTTTCAATACTTGTCGCAAGAGCCTCCTTAACTGATTGTGAGAGGCGGTGATTTTTATAAGTCACCCGCCGCCCTCAGAAAAGCAGTAAATTTTGGCTATTTTCAACCGTCCCGTGATGCCTAAGGGTTAATTGTTGGGATTTCACCTGAGCCACAGGCTATTGTTACTGCTTTTTGTCTGTCATCCGTCCGTCGTCCAGCCACAATTGCAATTGTCTTCTTCTCCCAAACCGCTGGGCTAATGTTGGTCAAACTTCACAGAGATGATATATGGGTGGGGGCACGTCAGATTTGTAAAATTGGAGGTCACCGCTGTTGAAAAGTAGGTAAAATTCTTAAAAATTCTTCTCACGAACCGCCAGAACAATTTCAACGAAACTTGACAGGAATGATCGATGATCAACACTGTTTCAGATTTGTTAAACTAGTGTCTCTAATGGAAATTTCCTTACTGGTACATGTATAGCAAAAATCAATAATGAAATTATCTCCCCTGTTTATCACAGTTTCTAATAGTAATGCCTGAACATAGCGCAAACGTTTTTGAATTTTATCAAATGAAATGCTGCGGTTGGTTGATATACGGTAGGTCATTTGCAGTGCATTTAGCGAAAAAACACATATTGATTATATGAGACATCATTTGAGGCTCGGTGCCTTTAACCCTTACAATGCTGAATTAAATTGTGTTGTCTGCCGTTTATTTGTTATGTTCCATTTTTCTCATAAAAAAACATGTTTTGACAGCACTTTAGAATCATTTTGAATGGAAATGATTTTAAAGTGCTGTCAAACCATGTTTTTATTTAGAAAAAAGGCAAAATTTTAAGCAACAGCAGACGACACTTTTCGTTTCCAGCATTCTAGGGGTTAAGGATTACTACAATTGTAATTGTATTCAGTATAAAACAGATTAATGTTCCAGTATCTGCTAATCTCGGTGCATTGTCATTAACTGCCTGCCCGTGGCTTGTAGGCTAGCAGTTAAACTACAAACAAGCCTGCTCAATTATTCTCTTTAAATGGCTATCTTCTAATCTTATTAAACCAAAATAATGAAAAACATTTGTGACTGTGACCGGAAAAACTGTACATTGTACACCCAGACCAACTTGCGCATCTATGTAGTTTGATCTGTCAGTAAAACAACTGACCTGCTTGTAACCAACAATATAGATCCTGATCAGGATGCACGAGTGTGCCAGTAGATTATGTGAGACACAAATCCCATGATCCACATTTCTCCATTTGTATAAGTTTACGCCTCCATGAGACTATAAATACTTCTGAAAAGGTACTTTTAACGCTTGCCGTGCTGAATGAAATTTTGTCGTCTGCTGCTTATTTTTATTTTCCATTTTTTCTCATTAAAAACATGGTTTGACTGCACTTTAGAATCATTTCCAATGGAAATGATTCTAAAGTGCTGTCAAACCATGTTTTATTATTTAAAAAAGAAGACAAAATATAAAACAACAGCAGATGACATTGTGTAATGATACAATTATAACTCTTACAATGGCATTGTCTGCAGTTGTTTAATCTGTTCTGAAGTTCTGTCAAACTGTATTTTTGATTGGAAAGATGAACGCAAACCACGGATGAAAACATATTAATTCAGCAGTGTAAGGGTTAATGGTCAACTTTAAATTACTATTTACAAGTATTTAAAGTAGATTTCAAGGTTACCCTTTAATGACATATATTGAAAGATACTGTAAAGGTACCGGTACTGTGTCGAAGATGATTTCCCAGATATTTTGTATGTATTTTAGGTACCCTGTAAAAATGTTCGGAGTACATACAGTTGCTACCCAGTCTGTCTGTTCATCGGTCCGAGATTTGCGTTAATATTTTGACTACCTATACTAACTCTGTTGTCAGATTTGCATCAAGAAACATCATGTACAATGTACTTATTTGTCATCATCAATATTTTCATTCTATTGCCCGCCTTTCTTGCCCTTGTGCTCAAGGTCAAGGTCAAACTTGGTGTTATTTTTTTTGAGGGAATACCTTTTATTTGATCAGATTCCTCTGAATTTTCACAGACTGATAAACAGGTGAGAAACAATTGAAAATGTACATTATTTCCACATGTAGGCACAATTTATTGGTTGTCAAATGATCCTATTGTACTAAATTTAGAAAGAGGTTTCCATTCCAGATCCTAGTTTAATTAATTAATTTAAATTTAGTTAATATAGTAACCATGCACCAGTAGTAGCACAAAAACTAGCTTTGGGAATGTTTCTTATTTTGCATTATTGTAAACATTCCAATTCCAATGAAATTCCCAGCATGCAAAGAGTTTATGTTTGAAGGTACCTTATCTTAGTCGGCGCCGTTTTTCCCATACCCCCATCTCACATCCACACCAGTCACATACCCCCATCTCACATCCACACCAGTAACATGCCCCCACACCAGTCACATGCACCCATCTCACATCCACACCAGTCACATACTCCCATCTCACATCCACACCAGTCACATACTCCCAATCCTTCACATCCACACCAGTCACATACTCCCATCTCACATCCACACCAGTCACATAACCCCCATCTCACATCCCAAACATCCAAAAAAAAAAACATACCCCCATCTCACCATCCACATCCAGTCACATACTCCCATCTCAACAACCACACCTCACATACTATTCTCACCATCCACACCAGTCACATTCCCCCATTCTCCACAACCACACCAGTCACATTCCCCCCCCTCCCCATCCCCCAATCCACAGTCACATGCCCCAATCTCACATCCACACCAGTCACAATGCATCTCACATCCACACCAGTCCACATACATCTCCACATCCACACCAGTTCACATACACCCATCCACATCCACACCATCACATACCCCCATCTCACATCCACACCAGTCACATACTCCCCATCTCACATCCACACCAGTCACATAACATCTCACATCCACACCAGTCACATACCCCCATCTCACATCCACACCAGTCACATACTCCCATCTCACATCCACAACAGTTCACCATCCCATCTCACATCCACACCAGTCCATACCCCCATCTCACATCCACCCATCACAACTCCCATCCACATCCACACCTTCCCACAAATCCTATCTCACATCCCACACCAGTCACATACCCCCCTCTCACATCACACCAGTCACATACTCCCATCTCACATCCACAACCATCACCATAACCTCCCATCACATCCACAACCAGTCACATACCCCCATCTCACATCCACACCAGTCACATCACTCCCATCTCACATCCACATCAGTCACACACTCCATTCTACCACGTCCACACCAGTCACATAAAAACTCCATCTCACAATCCACACCAGTCAACATAACCCCCCATCCACATCCACAAACCAGCACCCCCATACTCATCCTCAAATCCATCACCAAGTCACATACTCCCATCTCACATCCACACCAGTCACATACCCCCATCTCACATCCACACCAGTCCACTAATATTTGTCACATACCCCCAATCAATCACTCACTCCCCCACCACCAGTCACATACTCCCATCTCACATCCACACCAGTCACATACTCCCATCTCACCCCCATCCACACCATCCACATACTTCCATCACATCCACACCAAGTCACATACCCCCATCTCACATCCCCCACACCATTCACAACTCCCATCTCACATCCACACCATTCACATACTCCCCCATCTCACATCCACACCAGTCACCATACGCCCACTCACATCCACACCATCACATACTCCCATCTCACATCCACACCAGTCACAATACCCCCATTCACATCCACACCATCACATACCACCATCTCACAATCCACACCAGTTCACTTACTCCCATCTCACATCCCCACACCACATACTCCCCATCTCACATCCACACCAGTTCACATACCCCCATCTTCACATCCACAACCCTCACATAACCCCATCTCACATCCACAACCACCCATACATCACCCATCCACACATCACACCCCCATCTCACATCACACCAGTCACATACATCCACCATCCACACCAGTCAACACTCCCATCTCACATCCACCAGTCACATACTCCCATCTCACAATCCACACCAGTCCATACCCCCTCCCCCATCACACATCCACACCAGTCCCACATACTCCCATCTCACCTCCCCACCAGTCACCCATACCCCCTCTCACACCATCCCACCAGGACATCCCCCCATCTCACGTCACACACTCCCATCATCCACATCCACACCAGTCACATACTCCATCCTCACATCCACACCAGTCACATACCCCATCTCACATCCACACCAGTCACATACTCCCATCTCACATCCTCACCAGTCACAACTCCCATCTCACATCCACACCAGGTCCACATACCCCCATCTCACATCCACACCAGTCACATACTCCCATCTCACATCACCCACCAGTCACATACTCCCATCTCACACCACACAGTCAACTCCATCTCACACCACACCAGTCACATACTCCCATCTCACATCCACACCAGTCACATACTCCATCTCACATCCACACCAGTCACATACCCCCATCCCCCATCACATCCACACCAGTCACATACTCCCATCTCACATCCACACCAGTCATACATACTCCCATCTCACACACACCAGTCACATACTCCCCATCTCACAATCCACACCAGTCCACATACTCCCATCTCACATCCACACCAGTCACATACCCCCATCTCACACCACACCAGTCACATACCACCATCTCACATCCACACCAGTCACATACTCCCATCTCACATCCACACCAGTCACATACTCATCTCACTCCACACCAGTCACATACCCCCATCTCACATCCACACCAGTCACATAACCCACTCCACATCCCACACACCATCCCATACCCCCATCTCACATCCGACACCAGTCACATACCCATCTCACATCCACACCAGTCACATACCCCCATCTCACATCCACACCAGTCAACATACTCCCATCTCACAGTCCACACCAGTCACATACTCCCATCTCACATCCACACCAGTCACATACTCCCATCTCACATCCACACCAGTCACATACTCCCATCTCACATCCACACCAGTCACACCCCCATCTCACATCCACATCCATCACATACATCTCACATCACCAGTCACATACACCCATCTCACATCCACACCAGTCACATACCCCCATCTCACATCCACACCAGTCACATACTCCCCCATCTCACATCCACACCAGTCACATACTCCCATCTCACATCCACACCAGTCACATACTCCCATCTCACATCCACACCAGTCACATACCCCCATCTCACATCCACACCAGTCACATACCCCCATCTCAACATCCACACCAGTCATACTCCCATCTCACATCCACACCAGTCACATACTCATCTCACATCCACACCAGTCACATACCCCCATCTCACACCACACCATCACCATGCCCCCATCTCACATCCACACCAGTCACATACTCCCATCTCACATCTACACCAGTCACATACCCCCCATCTCACATCCACACCAGTCACATACTCCCATCTCACATCCACACCAGTCACATAACCCCATCTCACATCCACAACCAGTCACATACCCCCCATCTCCACATCCACACCGTCACATACTCCCATCTCACTATCCACCCAGTCACATACTCCCATCTCATCCACACCATCACATTACCCCCATCTCACATCCACACAAGCACATGCCCCCATATCACATCCACACCAGTCACATACTCCCATCTCACATCCACACCAGTCACATACTCCCATCTCACATCCACACCAGTCACATACCCCCATCTCACATCCACACCAGTCACATACTCCCCATCTCCACATCCACACCAGTCACATACTCCCATCTCACATCCACACCAGTCACATACTCCCATCTCACATCCACACCAGTCACATACATCATCACATCCACACCAGTCACATACCCCCATCTCACATCCACACCAGTCACATACTCCCATCTCACATCCACACCAGTCACCATACTCCCATCTCACATCCACACCAGTCACATACTCCCATCTCACATCCACACCAGTCACATACTCCCATCTCACATCCACACCAGTCACATACCCCCATCTCACATCCACACCAGTCACATACCCCCATCTCACATCCACACCAGTCACATACTCCCATCTCACATCCACACCAGTCACATACTCCCATCTCACATCCACACCAGTCACATACCCCCATCTCACATCCACAACAGTCCCATAACCCCATCTCACATCCACACCAGTCCCATACCCCCATCTCACATCCACACCAGTCACATACCCCCATCTCACATCCACACCATTCACATACTCCCATCTCACATCCACCAGTCACATACTCCCATCTCACATCCACACCAGTCACATACTCCCATCTCACATCCACACCAGTCACATACTCCCATCTCACATCCACACCAGTCACATACCCCCATCTCACATCCACACCAGTCACATACCCCCATCTCACATCCACACCAGTCACATACCCCCATCTCACATCCACACCAGTCACATACCCCCATCTCACATCCACACCAGTCACATACCCCCATCTCACATCCACACCAGTCACATACTCCCATCTCACATCCACACCAGTCACATATTCCCATCTCACATCCACACCAGTCACATACTCCCATCTCAGATCCACACCAGTCACATAACCCCATCTCACATCCACAACAGTCACATACTCACATACAGTTTCTGTAAATACATTTCATGAATAATCCCACATGTTCTTAGGTACAAAATCACATGGTGTGTCTCAATTATACGTATGAGCCAGTCATGGCGTTGAAGATTTAGCAGACCATGATCCGACTGCACAGATCTCACATCCACACCAGTCACATACTCCCATCTCACATCCACACCAGTCACATACTCCCATCTCACATCCACACCAGTCACATACCCCCATCTCACATCCACACCAGTCACATGCCCCCATCTCACATCCACACCAGTCACATACTCCCATCTCACATCCACACCAGTCACATACTCCCATCTCACATCCACACCAGTCACATACTCCCATCTCACATCCACACCATCACATACTCCCATCTCACATCCACACCAGTCACATACTCCCATCTCACATCTACACCAGTCACATACCCCCATCTCACATCCACACCAGTCACATACTCCCATCTAACATCCACACCAGTCACATACTCCCATCTCACATCCACGCCAGTCACATACCCCCATCTCACATCCACACCAGTCACATACTCCCATCTCACATCCACACCAGTCACATACCTCCATCTCACATCCACACCAGTCACATACCCCATCTCACATCCACACCAGTCACATACCTCCATCTCACATCCACCCCATCTCACATCCACACCAGTGACATACTCCCATCTCACATCCACACCAGTCGATAATTGAGACCTACCATGTGATTTTGTACCTAAGAACATGTGCTAATGAAAAATATTTACAAAATTTACCATTGTGTCCGTAAATGACGTAAAAAACTTTCGAGATTCCACATTTGCTGTGAAAATTTTGTCGTCTTTCGACGTCATTTACAGTTTCTGTAAATACATTTCATGAATAATCCCACATGTTCTTAGGTACAAAATCACATGGTGTGTCTCAATTATACGTATGAGCCAGTCATGGCGTTGAAGATTTAGCAGACCATGATCCGACTGCACAGATCTCACATCCACACCAGTCACATACTCCCATCTCACATCCACACCAGTCACATACTCCCATCTCACATCCACACCAGTCACATACCCCCATCTCACATCCACACCAGTCACATGCCCCCATCTCACATCCACACCAGTCACATACTCCCATCTCACATCCACACCAGTCACATACTCCCATCTCACATCCACACCAGTCACATACTCCCATCTCACATCCACACCAGTCACATACTCCCATCTCACATCCACACCAGTCACATACTCCCATCTCACATCTACACCAGTCACATACCCCCATCTACATCCACACCAGTCACATACTCCCATCTAACATCCACACCAGTCACATACTCCCATCTCACATCCACGCCAGTCACATACCCCCATCTCACATCCACACCAGTCACATACTCCCATCTCACATCCACACCAGTCACATACCTCCATCTCACATCCACACCAGTCACATACCCCCATCTCACATCCACACCAGTCACATACCTCCATCTCACATCCACCCCATCTCACATCCACACCAGTGACATACTCCCATCTCACATCCACACCAGTCGATAATTGAGACCTACCATGTGATTTTGTACCTAAGAACATGTGCTAATGAAAAATATTTACAAAATTTACCATTGTGTCCGTAAATGACGTAAAAAACTTTCGAGATTCCACATTTGCTGTGAAAATTTTGTCGTCTTTCGACGTCATTTACAGTTTCTGTAAATACATTTCATGAATAATCCCACATGTTCTTAGGTACAAAATCACATGGTGTGTCTCAATTATACGTATGAGCCAGTCATGGCGTTGAAGATTTAGCAGACCATGATCCGACTGCACAGATGTACATGCTGATTATGTGTACACTGGTTTCAGAGTTAACCCTTTCACCCATAAGTTATATGTTAATTTCTGCACCAATCCAATCATCACAAAATGATTTTCAGACTAGTCCATTTATGAAAAGGTTTTTGTTCTCAAATATGTGAAAATTACTTGCAAAAAGTGCAGATCCCGATGAGACGGCTCGTCACGAGCCGGCTCATCTGGATCTACACTATTTGCCAATACCACTTACTATACAGGCCTGTGGTGTTGAAAGGGTTAATTGGGCCGATTTCTCCTTTGTCACAATGGTGGTCATACATACAATAGATGGCAAAATGGTTGGAGAAAGTCTGTATTACCATTCCATACTTTCATTGCTAACAATTACGTGACAAAGTAAGTAAATATTGTTTGGCCAAATAATTAAAAAACAAAGAAAAATGTAATTGTACGTTTTTCACCAATTTCAAGTTAATTTCTGGAAACTGATAATTTATAATAACTTTAAAAAAATTTCCATAAGCTGGTTTATAGTATTATGTATATCTTTTGTTCAAATATTGGTATGTTGAAGGTGTGACATAATGACTGACCTGTGTATTTATCTATCCGGGATATGTATACATGGAATATAGGTCGCGTTGTGTGCTAATTGTTGTTTGTTGCCAGGAGTTGTAAAATCACAGGTTTTATAAAATCACAGGTTTTATGCTTGTTTTATAAATGTGTCTGGAATATGTTTTCAATATTTTTTATTTTTATTTACCTGTACAACATAAATTATGTTTTATAGTATGACTAAATCTATTTGTAATGTAGTTTTTACAAATTGTGGACAAATTTGTGCTTAAAATCAAGCACTTATTTTAAAGCATGAGTATTTTCTCAGATATATAATATATAAATGACATTAACTCTTTGTGTGCATGTTAGCTGTGAAAATATCAGCTAAGCAAATTAGGAGTATTTTTCTTATTTCTCTCTGTAAATATGTCTTGGAATTTCCGGAGGACACTATTTTAATGAAATTCCAAGACATATTCACGATATTTGCAGGGAGAAATAAAAGAAATGTGGACGTATTTATAGCCCACACGTCTCCCAGCATGCAAGGAGTTAACTAAGTGCTATATGTTATGAGAGTACTGTATAATGATGTTATGAGAGTACTGTATAATGATGTTATGAGAGTACTGTATAATGATGTTATGAGAGTACTGTATAATGATGTTATGAGAAGTACTGATGTAATGAATGATAGTGAGAGTACTGTGTAATGATGTTATGAGAGTACTGTATAATGATGGTTATGACGATATACTGATATGTAATGATGTTATGAGAGTAATACTGTATATGTTATAGTTATGAGAGTACTGTATATAGATGTTATGTGAGTAATGTGTAATGATGTTATGAGAGTACTGTATAATGATGTTATGAGAGTACTGTATAATGATGTATGTGAGTAAAGTGTAATGATGTTATGAGTAATGTAATAATGATGTTAGAGTAGTACTGTATAATGATGTTATGAGAGTACTGTATAATGATGTATGAGTATAGATACTGTATATAATGATGTGAGTAGTATAATGATGTTATGAGAGTACTGTATAATATAATGAGTGTATAATGTATTATGAGTATGATAGTACAGTATAATGATATGATATGTTTAATATGTTAATGAGTACTGTATAATGATGTTATGAGAGTACTGTATAATGATATGAGACTGTATGATGGATGTATGAGTAATGTATAAGTTATGTGAGTATGTGTAATGATGTTATGAGAGTACTGTATAATGATGTTATAGAGTACTGATAATGATGTTATGGAGTACTGTATAATGTTATGTGAGAGTAATGTGTAATGATGTTATAGAGTACTGTATAATGATGTTATGAGAGTACTGTATAATGATGGTATGAGTAGTACTGTTATAAGAGGTAATGTGATATGTATAGATATATAATAGTATGAGAGTACTGTATAATGATGTTATGAGAGTACTGTATAATGATGTTATGAGAGTACTGTGTAATGATGTTATGAGAGTACTGTATAATGATGTTATGAGAGTACTGTATAATGATGTTATGTGAGTAATGTGTAATGATGTTATGAGAGTACTGTATAATGATGTTATGAGAGTACTGTAATATTATGTAGTAATGATGATGTTATGAGTACTGTATAATGATGTTATGAGAGTACTGTATAATGATGTTTATGAGAGTACTGTGTTATGACTGTTATGATGAGATACTGTGTAATGATGTTATGAGAGTACTGTATAATGATGTTATGAGAGTACTGTATAATAATGTTATGAGAGTACTGTATAATGATGTTATGAGAGTACTATATAATGATGTTATGAGATTACTGTATAATGATGATATGAGAGTACTGTATAATGATATATAATGATGTTATGAGAGTACTGTATAATGATGTTATGTGAGTACTGTATGATGTTATGAGAGTACTGTATAATGATGTTATGAGAGTACTGTATAATGATGTTATGAGAGTACTGTATAATGATGTTATGAGAGTACTGTATAATGATGTTATGTGAGTAATGTGTAATGATGTTATGAGAGTACTGTATAATGATGTTATGTGAGTAATGTGTAATGATGTTATGAGAGTACTGTATAATGATGTTATGAGAGTACTGTATAATGATGTTATGTGAGTAATGTATAATGATGTTATGAGAGTACTGTATAATGATGTTATGAGAGTACTGTATAATGATGTTATGAAAGTACTGTATAATGATGTTATGAGAGTACTGTATAATGATGTTGGTGCCTGAGAATGACACTCATAGGCTATGATTCTAATTTGCTGCCAAAACATGTTGTTAGGGAAACGTGACAATCAAGGGGAGAAGGCAGACAAGATACGTTTAACCTTTTCAACACTACAGACCTCTTTAGTGGTGTTTGCAAACATTGTAGATCCAGATGAGCTGGCTCATCAGGATCTGCACTTTTTCAAGTAATTTTCATACTTTTTAGAGAAAAAAAAACATCTTATAAATGAACTAGTCTGAAAATAGTTTGTGACGATTGGATTGGTCCTTAAATTGACATATCACAGTCCATTCCAGTTATTTAGAGTTGAAAGGGTAAACGTATTGTACAGCATATTGTGAGTGTCAACTTGTTGAAAATGATATTGTAAGAGCAGGCTGTGTGCCACATTTTCTGTGATGGTTGGAGTAAAAGGACTGATGTGTATGGATGTACAGGTGTCGTCACGTGACCTTGTTTCGGCACTAAAACGACGATATCGCTATGATGCTCCTCGTTTTATTGAACATATGCAGTTTCACAGGGTAAGTTTACAAACCGGGGAAGCGAAGATATCTCTGAGAAGATTTTAACTACTGTCTGTTCCACGTTTTGCTGCCGACAAACTTTTGGCTATTAAACACATTAAATCTAAAAAAATATTTAAAAGTAAGTACTTTTTCATCAATAAGAAAAAAGTCACCCTCCCCAAAAAAATTATTTGCTGAAATTCCATCAAATATTGATTTTATTGCGAAAAAACGATTTTCCTATGGGAATTTAACATGGGGGCTAAAATCCAAAAACAAAAAAATTTGGAAATTAACTCCCCATGTTAAAGTCCCATAGGAAAATCTTTTTTTTTCGCAATAAAATCAATATTTGATGGAATTTCATCAAACAACATTTTTTGGGGATGGTAACTTTTTTGTTATTGATGAAAAAGTACTTACTTTTAAATATTTTTTAGATTTAATGTGTTTAATAGCCAAAAGTTTGTCAGCAGAAAAATGTGGAACAGACAGTAGTTCTGTCTAACTAGTATTGTATATATATGTGTTTCATGGTTTATAAATAGGACTAATGAGAATGTTGAGTATCCACACACCTGGCAAGATCGGGTACATCATTTTTCGATGTACCTTACATACATTTGTACATCAGTAACACCTTCCATTTCTTCATAACGTCACCGATTTTAGTAATATTTGACCACAATGTGTGTCTAGGGATGATGCTTTGTTTTGGATGCATCCCACGTCTGAACATCCAAGGTCAAAGTCTCTGAGGACATTTGTTCAACTTGTTTGTAAGGCAAATGCATTAAAAAAATCTCAATATAAACTGCGTAACCCTTGCGCTGATTTTAATAGTACATAGCCACAATATCTGTCTAGTGATGGTGCTTTGTTGCACATACATCTCCTGTCTGAACACCCATGGTCAAGGTCACCGAGTACTTATGTTCATTTTATTATCAAAGCTGCCAGTGTGGGAATTAGATAATGATGCCCTTGTTTTTAATAAAAAAGGGCCCTAACACTGAAAGTGTTGAGTGCTGAGCATCACACTGCCTCGTAGCTAATCAGATATGTCATTATCCCCTTGCCGATAGGTCCATGTAGCGTTGGTCCATGTACGTATGTGCGTATGTGTGCATACGGTAGTAACACCATCATTTTTCAATAACGCATGAACAGCTTCACCAATTTTGATAATATTTGGCCACAATATGTGTCTAAGGATGGTGCTTTGTTTTGCATACGACCCATGTCCAATAGCCCAAGGTCAAGATCACTGAGAACTTATCTTCACCTTGTTTGTAAGACAAAAATGTTTTTGTTTTTTTTTCTTTTTATTATCAAGGCTGCCAGCGAGGGGATTAGCTTAGTGATAACGATGCCCTTGTTTTCACATGTAAGTATGTAGTTCACTGAAGTTAGAACATTTGGCAATGTGGAAAAAGCAATATGGAGGGTGGAGGTAAAAACTCATCCCATTTGTGACTAAATGTCACCAATATTGTCCATATCATCATGCTGCTCATTAGAAACTCGACAATTACCATTAGTCCAGCAGTTCTGGTGGATTTAACCCTTAGAATGCTGGGAACAAAACTTGTCGTCTGCTGTTGTGTTATATTTTGTCTTCTTTCTCAATAAAAACATGATTTGGCAGCAGTTTAGAATCATTTCCACTGGAAATGATTCTAAAATGCTGTCAAACCATGCTGTTATCTAAAGAAATATGAAATAGAGAAAAAACATCAGACAACAAAATGAATGTCTAGATAACACGACAGTAACCGTCACTTGTTTTCCCTCCATTTCAGAGTCCCTCCCATGCCAGTTCACACCGGTCGTACAAATCCAAGCACGGAGAAGGTTCAAACCATGTCACGACCCACGGGGCGTCGAACCACCAAGGATCAAACCAGCACGGGAATCTGCAACACCAGCATGGTTCAAACCAACACGGTTCCCACCAACACAGCAGCCACCCGGTGCAGTCCGTCCCACCATCGTCCCACCAGACGACGATACAACATAGCACGAACGTGTCGTCCAGTAAACCGTCGCGGGACCATCACCAGAGCACGGGCAAACATCACAAACATGAGATTACGAATCACACCGAGGAGAGAAATAGTAAAGTATGTACATGCGTCACGGGGTGAGAAAATGTGCACCGGCCCGTGGCTCGATCCCGGGACCTGGTTTACAATACTATCGCGCTACCGACTGAGCTAACTGGGCACAGATACATGATATTTCCCCATTATTAATTACATACCAACCGTGACATATGTAGTCGGGTATGTGACTCAACTTAAAATGGGCTATTTAGTTATTTTTTAGATTTCTGCCAGCACATTGACTGCAAAAATGTGTCATCCCTGTCCTTGAAACATGTCCAATATAAACAATAATTTTCTTGACCAGTTTTTGACTGAGCCTTTCAATATCAAATTTAAAACTATCGCTTCGTACATGCCACATCAGAAAGTGTTAAACATTTTTGTCTGCTCTACATGTGATGTTCTGTTTTCCAGACTGTTCTTGGCTAGAGAGCATGACTGTGCAGTGTTACACCGTATACTCAAAATATGCAAAACAATAAGGCTGTTGAGCAAGTTTGTGAACTCCTCTTGATTAACCCTTTCCACACTACAGACCTCTACAGGTGTCGACACGCGCAATGTCCCGGGATCCGGAGGACCCCTGTTTTGTAGGAGGAATCCCTGAACTTTCAAGAATATCCCATTCAACATAATGTAAAAATTCCCGGCCCAAATGTTAGTTTCAAACACTGCCTCTATCATGATGTTTGCAAACAGTGTAGATCCAGATGAGCCGGCTCGTAACGAGCTGTCTCATCAGGATCTGCATTGTTTGCAGATATTTTCTTATTTTTATAAACGACACCCATTTCTGATAAATGGAATAGTATGAAAAAGAACATGGGGGTGTCCATTCCAGTTACTTTGCGTTGAAAGGGGTAATGTATCAATTATTGACTAATTTTCCATTTTCAGGGCAAGCTAGTAGCTACGGTTGCACCGACCACCCTACCTCACCTCACTCAGTCTGATCACAACCATCATCACAGAAAACATCAGCACGACGATCAAAACACACTGCCATCGCTGAAACAATCAGAATCTTTGACGCGGCAAAGTACAGCATCATACTCCTCCGTGGGAACCCCCGGCCCGGAGCGGAGCAAACGTGACCAGTACGGCAATAAACTCCCCATGTCACCCTCAGGTACTGTAATAAACTCCCCATGCCACCCTCAGGTACTGTAATAAACTCCCCATGTCAACCTCGGGTACTATAATAAACTCCCCATGTCACCCTCAGGTACTGTAATTAAACTACCCTGTCACCTCAGTACTGCCCTGTATAAACGCCCCATGCACCCTCAGGTACTGTAATAAACTCCCCATGTCACCCTCAGGTACTGTATAAACTCCCCATGGTCAACCCGCAGTCATGTCAAACTCCCCAGTACCCTGGTGAATAAACTCCCATGTCACCCTCAGGTACTGTATCCCTCAGGTCACTCCCAAGTAACTTAAACTCCCATGTCACCCTCAGTACTAAATATAAACCTCCCCATGTCACACCCTCAGGTCATGTCATACTAAACCCCATGTCACCCTCAGTAAACTGTGAGAAACTGCATCAGGTCACCCTCATGTACTGTATAAACGCCCATGTCACCCTCAGGTACTGTAATACTCATGTCATCAAGTAACTGCAATAAACTCCCCATCACCCTCAGGTACTGTAATACCCGTACCCTCAGTCAAACCCTCAGTACTGTAATAAACTGCATGTCACCCCTCAGGTACTGAATAATACTCCCCATGTCACTCAGGTACCCTGCTGTAATACACTCCCCATGTCAACAGCCTCAGGTACTGAATAAAACTCCCAGTCACCCTCAGGGTACATGCAAATAAACTCTCTATATCACCCTCAGGTACCTGTAATACTCCCAATGGTCACCCTCAGGTACTGTAATAAACTCCCCAACGTCACTCCCTCAGGTACTGCAATAAACTCACCATGTCACCCTCAGGTACTGTAAATACCTCCCAATGTCAACCCCATGAACTGTAATAAACACCCCATGTCCACCTCAGTTACATAATAAACTCCCCATGTCACCCTCAGTTAACAGCAATAACTCTCCATATCACCCTCAGGAGTACTGTAATACACCCAATGTCACCTCAGTACTGTAATAAACTCCCCATGATCACCCACCAGGTACTGACATTAACTCCCCAAGACACCCTCAGGTAATGCAATGAACTCCCCATGTCACCCTCAGGTACTCTATAAACTCCCATGTCACCCTCAGGTACTGTAATAAACTCCCCATGTCACCCTCAGGTACAGTAATAAACTCCCCATGTCACCCTCAGGTACTGCAATAAACTCTCCATATCACCCTCAGGTACTGTAATACTCCCAATGTCACCCTCAGATACTGTAATAAACTCACCATGTCACCCTCAGGTACTGTAATAAACTCCCCATGTCAACCTCGGGTACTATTAAATAAACCCCCCCCCCCCCCATTGTCAACCCTAAGGTCTGTAATTTACTACCCATGTCACCCTCAGGTACTGTGATAAAAAACTTACCCATGTCACCCTCAGGTACTGTAATAAAAAGCCCCATGTACCCTCAGGGTACTGTAAATAAACTTCCCCATGTCACCCTCAGTAATGGCAAATAAATCCCCAATGTCACCCTCTGGTACGGTAATAAACTGCCCATGTCACCCCGTCAGGTTACTGTATATGGCCCCATGTCACCCTCAGGGAATGTAATAAAAAAACTCCCCATGTCACCCTCAGGTTAATGCAATTAGAAAACTCCCCATGTCACCCTCAGGTACTGTATAAACTCCCATGTCACCCTCAGGTACTGAATAAATCTCTATTTTTTTACCCTAGGTACCTGTAATTTCTCCCAATGTCACCCTCAGGTACTGTATAAACTCCCATGTCACCCCTCAAGGTACTGCAATAAACCTACCCATGTCACCCTCAGGTACTGTAAATTTACTCCATGTCACCCTCATTTACTGTATAAAACATCCCCATGTCACCCTCAGTTACAGTAATAAAATCCCATGGCCACCTAGGTATGCAAATAAACTCTCCATATCACCCTAGGTTCTGTAATACCACAATGTCACCCTCAGATACTGTAATTAAACCTCCCCATTGTCACCCTCAGGAACATGTAATAAAACTCCCCATGTTCACCCTCAAGGTAAATGCAATGAAACTCCCCATGTCACCCTCAGGTACTGTATAAACTCCATGTCATTCCCTCAGGTACTGTAATAAACTCCATGTCACCTCAGTACGTAATAAACTCCCCATGTCACCCTCAGGTACTGCAATAAACTCTCCATATCACCCTCAGGTACTGTAATACTCCCAATGTCACCCTCAGATACTGTAATAAACTCCCCATGTCACCCTCAGGTACTGTAATAAACTCCCATGGCCCCACCCTCAGGTAATGTAATGAACTCCCCATGTCACCCTCAGGTACTGTATAAACTCCCATGTCACCCTCAGGTAATGCAATAAACTCCCCATGTCACCCTCAGGTAATGCAATAAACTCCCCATGTCAACCTCAGGTACTGTATAAAAACTCCCATGTCACCCTCAGGGTTTTGCAATAAAACTCCTATCACCCTCAGGTACTGTAATACTCCCCATGTCACCCTCAGGTATTGTAATAAACTCCCCATGTCACCTTCATTGTACTGGTTATAAACTCCCCATGTCACCTCAGATCTGTATACCCTCATGGTCCCCATCCTATGGTTATGCAATTAACTCCCCAAAATTGTCACGGTCAAAATATGACAATAGGCTCCCATGTCACCCTCAGGTATGGCATTAAAATCCCAATGTCACCCTCAGGTACTGTAATAAACTCCCCATGTCTCCCTCAGGTATTGCCCATAATTAAACTCTCCCCTTATCACCCTCAGGTACTGTAATAAACTCCCATGTCACCCTCAGGTATTGGTAATTAAATCCCCATGTCAACCTGCCCATGTACTGTAATTAACTCCCATGTCACCTTTTGATACCCTGGTTAATTTATAAACTCCCAATGTCACCCACCCAGGTATTGGCTATACCTCACCATGTCACCCGTCAGAAATATGACATATAAAAAATTCCCAATGTCACCCTCAGTAATGCAATAAAACTCCCAATGTCACCCTCAGGTATGCAATAAACTCCCCTGTCACCCTCGGTACTGCATAAACTCCATGTAACCCACAGGTAATGCAATAAAAACTTCCCAATATCACCCTCAGGTACTGTAATTACTCTGTAACTCCCAGTCACCCTCAGGTGGGACTGTAATAAACTCCCCATGTCATCCTCAGGGACCCTCTGAATAAACTCCCCATGTCCACTCAGGTAATGCAATAAACTCCCCAAGTTCACCCTCAGGTAATGATAAAACTCCCATGTCCACCCTTCAGGTAATGGCAAAAAAATCTCCCCCATGGTTTCACCCTCAGTATTGTAGGAAAACCCCTATGTCCCACCCTCAGGTAATGTAATAAACTTTTCCCCATTTTCCCCTCAGTAACTGAAATAAAACCCCCTGGGCCCTTCACCCCTCAGGGTATGTAATTAAACTCCCCAGGGTCACCCGGTCAGGGATGGCAATAAACTCCCATTTGTCCACCCGGTCAGGTAATGCAATAAAAGGGGGGGCTCCCAATGTCACCCTCAGGTAATGGGGGGGGGCAATAAACTCCCCAATCACCCTCAGGAAAACTGGTATAAACTCCCATGTCAACCCTCAGGTAATTGCAAATAAACCACCTAACACCCTCAGTACTGTATACTTCCCCCATGTCACCCTCAGGTATTGTAATAAACCTCCCCATGTCACCTTCATGTACTGTAATAAAACTCTGGGTCCACCCTCAGATAGCTGAATAAACTCCCCCATAGTCCCCCAAGGTTATTGGCAAACTCCTCCCCATGTCACCGTCAGATGACAATAAAACTTCCCATTTCACCCTCAGGTAATGCAATAAACCCCATTGTCAACTCAGGTATGATAAACCCCCCATGTCACCCTCAGGTACTGTAATAAACTGCATGTCCACCCTCAGTATGAATAAAACCTCCAGTCCACCCTCAGGTACGTATTACTGCCCCATGTCACCCTCAGGTCTTTGTAATAACTCCCCATGTCACCCCAGTAAGGCAATAAACCCCCCAGTCACCCTCAGACCTTGTATAAACTCCCATTGTCACCCTCAGGTATGCAAATAAACTCCCCATGTCACCCTCAGTTACTGTAATAAACTCCCATGTCACCTCAGGTAAATGTAAACTAATCAATAAAACCCTCCCCATGTCCAAACCTCATGTACTGTACTAAACCTCCCCACTGTCACCCTCAGGTAACTGTAATAAACTGCCCCATGTCACCCTCAGGTATGGCAATAAAACCCCGGTCCCAAATAAACTCCCCATGTCACCCTCAGTATGCAATAAACTCCCCATGTCCCACCCTCATAAGCCAATAAACTCTCCCCATAGGCCACCTCAGGTACTGTAATACTCCCCATGTCACCCTCAGGTATTGTAAATAAAAACTCTCTCCAGTCACCTTCACCCTGTACTGTAATAAACTCCCCATGTCACCCTCAGGGACCCTCTGTAATAAACTCCCCATGTCACCCTCAGTATGGCAATAAAACTCATTCACCTCCAGGTTATGCAATAAACTTCCCCAGTCACCTCAATGGCAATATGCATAAATTGAATAAACTCCCCATGTCACCCGTCATGTCATAGACAATAAACTACCCATGTCAAACCCCTCCAGGTTGCAATCAAAACTCCCCATGTCACCCTCAGGTACTCTAGTACCCCTGTAATAAACTCCATGTCACCCTCAGGTATTGCAATACAACTCCATGTCACCCACAGACTGTATAATAACTCCCCATGTCACCTCAGGTATTGAATAAACTCATGTCAAACTTCCCATGTCACTGGCAATAAACTCCCCATGTCACCCTCATGATACTGTATAAACTCCCCATGTCACCCTCAGTATGGCAATAGAAACTCCCCATGTCACCGTCATGAAATATGACAGATACTCCCATGTCACCCTCAGGTATGGCAAATACAATGTCAAAACTCCCATGTACTGTAATAAACTCCCATGTCACCCTCCAGGTACTAATAAACTCCCAAGTCACCCAAATCACCTCAGGTATGTAAATAAAATCCCTGCCAGTCACCCTCAGTAAATAAAACTGCCATGTCACCCTCAGTACTGTAATAAATGCAAATGTCACCCTCAGGTACTGTATAAACCCATGTCAACTACTCAGGTATGCAAATAAACTCCCCATGTCACCCTCAGGTACTGTATAAACACTCCCCATGTCACCCTCTATGTACTGCAATAAACTCTCCATATCACCCTCAGGTACTGTAATACTCCCCATGTCACCCTCAGGTATTGTAATAAACTCCCCATGTCACCTTCATGTACTGTAATAAACTCCCCATGTCACCCTCAGATACTGTAATAAACTCCCCATGTCACCCTCAGGTATGGCAATAAACTCCCCATGTCACCGTCAGATATGACAATAAACTTCCCATGTCACCCTCATGTCACCCTCAGGTACTGTAATAAACTCCCCATGTCACCCTCAGGTACTGTAATAAACTGCCCATGTCACCCTCAGGTACTGTAATAAACTGCCCATGTCACCCTCAGGTACTGTAATAAATGCCCCATGTCACCCTCAGGTACTGTAATAAACTCCCCATGTCACCCTCAGGTAATGCAATAAACTCCCCATGTCACCCTCAGGTACTGTATAAACTCCCATGTCACCCTCAGGTACTGCAATAAACTCTCCATATCACCCTCAGGTACTGTAATACTCCCCATGTCACCCTCAGGTATTGTAATAAACTCCCCATGTCACCTTCATGTACTGTAATAAACTCCCCATGTCACCCTCAGATACTGTAATAAACTCCCCATGTCACCCTCAGGTATGGCAATAAACTCCCCATGTCACCGTCAGATATGACAATAAACTTCCCATGTCACCCTCAGGTAATGCAATAAACTCCCAATGTCACCCTCAGGTACTGTAATAAACTCCCCATGTCACCCTCAGGTACTGTAATAAACTCCCCATGTCACCCTCAGGGACTCTGTAATAAACTCCCCATGTCACCCTCAGGTAATGCAATAAACTCCCCATGTCACCCTCAGGTAATGCAATAAACTCCCCATGTCACCTTCAGGTAATGCAATTAACTCCCCATGTCACCCTCAGATACTGTAATAAACTCCCCATGTCACCCTCAGGTACTGCAATAAACTCCCCATGTCACCCTCAGGTACTGTATAAACTCCCATGTCACCCTCAGGTATTGCAATAAACTCTCCATATCACCCTCAGGTACTGTAATACTCCCCATGTCACCCTCATGGTATTGTAATAAAATCCCCTTGTTCACTGTACTGTAATTTTAAAATCCCCATGTCACCTCAGATACTTTTGTATAAACTCCCCATGTCACCCTCAGGTATGGCAATAAACTCCCCATGTCACCGTCAGATATGACAATAAACTTCCCATGTCACCCTCAGGTAATGCAATAAACTCCCAATGTCACCCTCAGGTACTGTAATAAACTCCCCATGTCACCCTCAGGTACTGTAATAAACTCCCCATGTCACCCTCAGGGACTCTGTAATAAACTCCCCATGTCACCCTCAGGAATGCAATAAACTCCCCAATGTACCCTCAGGTAATGAATAAACTCCCCATGTCACTAGGTAATGGCAATACTCCCATGTCACCCTCAGACTCGTAATTTTAAATCACCATGTCACCCCTCAGGTACTGCAATAAACTCCCATGTCACCCTCAGGGTATGCAATTTAAATCCCCATGTCACCTTGGTATGGCAATAAAAACTCCTATGTCACCTCAGATACTGTTAATAACTCCATTTGTCAACTTCTTGTTAAGTATATAAACATCCCCTTGTCACACTCTGTTACTGTAATTAAAACTCCCATGTCACCCTTCAGGTATGGACAATAAACTCCCATGTCACAGTCATGATATGACAATAAACTTCCCATTGTCTCCCTCAGTTATATGCAATTAAAAAATCCCATTGTCACCAGGTACTGTAATATACTCCCCTGTCTCCACTCACGGTTACTGTTATTAAAATCCCCATGTCACATCAGGGACTCTGTAATAAACTCCCCATGTCACCCTCTGGTAATGCAATTAAAGCCCCATGTCACCCTCTGGTAAATGACAATAAAGCTCCCATGTCCACTTCTGGGTATGGCAATAATCTCCATCAGGTTCCAACCGCCCTCAGGTATGACAAGAAAACTCCTCATGTCACCCTCCAGGTATGGCAATAAACTCCTCCATGTTCAGCCCTCAGGTATGGCAATAAACTACCTCATTGTCAACCCTCAGGTATGGAATAAATAAACTCCCCCATGTCACCGTCAGAATACGATCAATTAAACTCCTCATGTCACAACCCTCAGGTTATGGCAATAAACTCCCCATGTCACCCGTCAGATACGGACAATAAACTTCCCATGGTCCACCCCTCAGGTCTTATGGCAGTTAAACTCCCCATGTCCACCCTCAATGTAACGGAAATAAAACTCCCCATGTCACCCTCAAGTACGACAATAAACTCGTCATGTCCCCCTAAGGTAGGGCAATACACTCCCCATGTCATCATCAGGTATGGCAATAAACTCCCCATGTCACCCTCAGTTATGGCAATAAACTCCCCATGTCACTCTCCGGTACGGCAATAAACTCCCCATGTCACCCTCAGTTACGGCAATAAACTCCCCATGTCACCCTCGGGTATGGCAATAAACTCCCCATGTCACCCTCAGGTATGGCAATAAACTACCTATGTCACTCTCAGGTACGGCAATAAACTCCCCATGTCACCCTCAGTTATGGCAATAAACTCCCCATGTCACCCTCGGGTACGGCAATAAAACTCATGTCACCCTCAGTAGGCAATAAACTCCCCATCACCCTCGGGTACGGCAATAAACTCCCCATCACCCTCATAGCAATAAACTCCCCATGTCACCCTCGGTACGGACAATAAACTCCCCATGTCACCCTCAGTATGGCAATAAACTCCCCTATGTCACCCCTAGTTACGGCAATAAACTCCCCAGTCACCCTCAGCGGTATGAGGCAATAACTACTATGTCAAACTTCCCAGGTACGGCAATAAACCCCCAATGTCACCCTCCAGGTTCTTAAGAGGGGGGTGGCAATAAACTCACCATAGTCACTCCCCGTACGCAATAAACGACCCCATGACACCCTCATTACGCTAATAAAACCTAGGCCCATCGTCACCCTCGGTTCGGCAATAAACTCCCCATGTCTGTTTACGCCCTCAGGGTACGGCATACTCATGTCACCCTCATGGTATGGCAATAAACTACTATGTCACTCTCATGTACGGACATAAACTCAAACCCCATGTCACCTCAGTACGGCAATAAACTCCCCATGTCACCCTCAGGGTACGGCAATAAATCCCCTCCCCATGTCACCCTCAGGTATGGCAATAAACTACCTATGTCACTCTCATGTACGGCAATAAACTCCCCATGTCACCCTCAGGTATGGCAATAAACTACCTATGTCACTCTCAGGTACGGCAATAAACTCCCCATGTCACTCTCAGGTACGGCAATAAACTCCCCATGCCATCCTCGGGTACGTCAATAAACTCCCCATGTCACCCTCAGGTATGGCAATAAACTACCCATTTAGTTGGCCAGTCTACCCACAGTTCGTCCATTTCCAGATGCCTAAATCTGTCTATCAACTTGCCAATTAATCAATGAATGGTCAGTTTACCCACAGTTTGTCCATTCTCCCAATCAATTTTTGCCAGTTGATCAATGAATGGTCAGTTTACCCACAGTTCAATGCCAATCAAATTTCCAATTAAATAATGAATGGTCACTTTACCCACAGTTTGTCCATTCCCCAATCGAATTGCTAATCAATCAATGAATTGTCAGTTTACACAGTTCGTCCATTCCCCCAATGAAATTGCCAATCAATCAATCAATGAATGGTCATTTTACCCACAGTTCGTCATTCCCACAGTTCGTCCATTCCCAAATCAAATTGCCAATTGATCAATGAATGGTCCATTTACCCACAGTTCGTCCATTCCCCAATGAAATTGCCAGTCGATCATTGAATGGTCAGTTTACCCACAGTGTTCATTCCCCAATGAAATTGCCAGTCAATCAATGAATGGTCAGTTTACCCACAGTTCGTTCATTCCCCCCAATGAAATTTCCAATCAATCAATGAATGGTCAGTTTACCCACAGTTCGTCCATTCCCGAATCAAATTGCCAATTGATCAATGAATGGTCCGTTTACCCACAGTTCGTCCATTCCCGAATCAAATTGTCAATTGATCAATGAATGGGCAGTTTACCCACAGTTCGTCCATTCCCCAATGAAATTGCCAGTCGATCAGTGAATGGTCAGTTTACCCACAGTTTGTTCATTCCCCAATGAAATTGCCAGTCAATCAATGAATGGTCAGTTTTCCCACAGTTCATTCATTCCCCAATGAAATTTCCAATCAATCAATGAATGGTCATTTTACCCACAGTTCGTCCATTCCCGAATCAAATTGTCAATTGATCAATGAATGGTCCGTTTACCCACAGTTCGTCCATTCCCCAATGAAATTGCCAGTCGATCAGTGAATGGTCAGTTTACCCACAGTTTGTTCATTCCCCAATGAAATTGCCAGTCAATCAATGAATGGGCAGTTTACCCACAGTTCGTTCATTCCCCAATGAAATTGCCAGTCGATCAATGAATGGTCAGTTTACCCACAGTTCGTTCATTCCCCAATCAAATTGCCAGTCGATCAATGGATTGCCACTTTACCCACAGTTCGTCCATTCCCCAATCAAATTGCCTGTGGGTGGCAGGTGGGAGCATGGGATGGGTAATTTAACAATATGGGTTCATCCTTACCGGAGACCTGGTTTGGCCCTCACATACGTCTTTGGAATTTTTGTATGTGACAGTTGAATCTGGTTATACCCCTTATGTGAGTACATTTATTACGATTATTTGTAATTTTATTTAGTATTACTTTTAGGGAAAGGGGCCAAGTGACTTTGGTGTGATATGGACCTGGCACCAGGTCAGGTTATTCTAATTTCAGGGCTGAATATTTGTTTTTTCGATGTAAATATTCTGTTCTGATTTTGGGATTTTTATAGGATCGAACCCGTTGACCTGGCTTACATGACCTTAGCTGTTGATAGGTCGTTAGACATCAATCAATCAAAAACCAATTAATTTGCCAGTCGAATGGTCAGTTAACTCACATCTATCCCCCTACAGAGGCGTTGAAGTTGTACCGCGGGAAGTTGACTGCATTTGAACAGACGGAGATCCTCGACTACCCGGAGATCTGGTTCCTCGGCCTCGAAGCCAAGAAGATCGAGGCGATACCCGGCAGTGCTCAAAACAACGGCTACGATGATGAGAACGGCTCATATATAAAGGTATTTATTTCAATAACAAAAATTGCTCCTATAAAGATAACCTTATTGCTGTCATTACATGCGGGATACTGCTTCTCAGGTATCATATTTTTTTCTTCTTTGTTATTTTTCAATGAAAGTCTAATCAAAATCCTGAATATAATCTAAAACAAATATGCCTGCAGAGCTCCAGATAAGTTTTGTATCAAAGAGTATTATACCCCCAGATTTCAAATTCAATGTTAGAGTACTTCACTTGGGACAAATGTACTATTGATTTTCTTCCTAGGAAAGAATATAACAAATAAAAAATTAACTTATTGCGGCTCAACTAAGTAAATTTTCACTTTATTACAGTATTTTTACGACTGAATTTGAAAAGCAATGTGTAATTTCACATTGCTGTGAGTATTTTGTACTCCCACTTTTGATAATCAATGCGTATTCTGCTAAAATGTGTGTAAAATACACCAATACGCACCTTATCTGGAATTTCTGTGCCTGATCATGTATGTGTGTAAAAAGGAGTATTTCTTACATACTTTTTAAATAAAATTGCAACATTCAACGTCATGACTGTTTTAGTCCCGACCTGTATTAATGTGTGTAATGTGTGTAAAACAAAACAACAAACAGTGTAGATCCTGTGTTGTGTCTGCCACATCTAACATACTATTGTTACGTAACTGCCGTTGTTTGACACCGCTCACAGCCGTGTTCAAACGTACAGCATGTACCTTTTGACTATGGCTGTAGAAAATACTCATTCCGGGGCCATGCCAACGCCTACGTAATGTATGTGTCTCATGACGTTACTAGAACGCGTCATTACGTCACCAGACCAGACCAGACCAGTTCCCAACGTTCACACTGTTTCACTCCATTTTATCCACGTGTAACCATGCAAATCATGTAACCACACTGAACTACCAGTACACATTGGCTTGCTGAAAATGTAATCAAAAGTTTTCGTGATTTGAGATTGTCCGCCATATTGAAATTGATGCGGAGGATGGGGTACTTGCACACGCAACTTGTACTGCGGCCCCAGAATATGTAAGCATAAATCAGCTCCTCGAAAGTACTGCATATATGCTCAAATTACACGATGTTTCCAACGGAAATGGAACAATAACGTTTGACTATGTCCAGCCATGGGTAAACGTTTGCCGTGGCTCTCGAGAACGCTTTGAACCCGCGGCCTACCACCTTGGGTTCTAACAGTTCCACAGCAAACGTTTACCCATCATTGAACATTGTCAAACCTTATATTTTACTATTATTTTTATCTTCATTTAAATTGCTTGGCCCTAAATGACATTATTTTGTGTTGGTGGACCATTAACCCATTTCATGCTGATTGGGAGGAATCATAAATAATTTCTTAGAATGTGCTGAGAAGCATATGTCGCGACCACCATTTGAACCGCCTCATCGAGACGGTTCAAATGAGTGGTCATATACTTTCATTGAGAAATAACAAAAATAAAAATAAAATATGTTGAAAAATTCATAACCGTAAAGGTAAAGGTGAGCTGCATGTAATGGGTTAAGCACCATTCCTAGCGGACTATTTCAGGGATTGGACCCGTTTTGTATTAAAAATGGCAGGGAGATTCTTCAATGTTCAGGGCCATTGGTGGGACAATGTCCTTCCGGGCTGGCTATAGGCACAACATAGGGATAGGAGTCTGTAGTGCTGAAACAGTTCAATAGCCGGCTTCTGTCAGAGTGTGGTCCGGCTAAATGTAGAGTTCTGTTTTTAAGTCTACAAGAAATTCCTCACGAGGCTATGGCATGTTTTTACCATAGTTAATTAACAGTTTCAGAATGTAACATCAATACAATGACAGAAATAGAGCCGCTAATTAACTTACGGTAGCCATATGAGACACACCATGTGATTTTGTTCCTAAGACCATATCTCGTGAAAATCAATTTACAAAATTTACGATATTTTCCGTAAATGATGTCGAAAGTTGATGAAACAATTTTCATAAATATAATTGCACATTTGCTATGAAAATATCACAAATATATTTCATGTAAAATTGCACATGTTCTTAGGTACAAACTCAAATGGCATGCCCATATGTAGCATGCAGTGGCAAAATGGGTCTTCTCATATTCACATCTTGTGACTCTTTATACCATCTGCGACAAGTTGTGGTGCAGTATATACTGGAGTTTGATTGTCCGTGTGTCCGTCTGTCCGTCCCAAAACTTAACGTAGCGGGTAAATTTTGTGTAGCTTCTATTTCCCTCCATGGAATGTCTTGATGTTGCACACATGGATTCCTCTGATGGTCCTCTATCATGCTGTGATAAGTCCATGGCCATTTAATCCCTGCTAGCCACAAAACTTAACTCTTACAATGCTGAATTAAATTTTGTTGTCTGTCGTTTATTTTCAATTTTGCTCCATTGGTCCTGTATCATAGTGTGACAACTCCACAGCCCACACACACGCCATGCTAAATGCCTTATATTTTCTGTATTTACACATCCATTGCTCCGTTGGTCCTGTATCATAGTGTGACTACTCCACAGCCCACCCGCCATGCTAAATGCCTTATATTTTCAGTTTACTTTCACAGAACTTCTTCATGTTTTTCACACATGCATTTACATCCTCCAACGTTCTGTGACATTTTCATGGTTCAAATGTGTTGTAATAATATTATTTTTTTTATTTCTTTAGGAAAGTGTTTGTTGTGACAACTCATTTGAATTATTTCAGGAAGCTACAGGTGTATCGCGGTAGGAATCATTATAAACTACATTGTCGTACTGCAGATAAATTTCTCGCATTTTGATTGGTCGGCTTTACAGGTAATATGAGCCCATATTACCTGTCAAGCCTGTGGCGAAGTCAAAAACAAAGATTTTTCGGAAATCATGTCGGAAACATAGTCATATGGATTGGTAATGACCTAACTAAGAAAACAAGAGTTATACATGTACATGTATTGTGAAAATCGGTCCAGAATAAAAAATTATTGACAAATGTCTACTTGTGTATGTCAGGATGACGTCGTGCCATTTGGCGCCTTATTTCTATAACGTTAAACATGTACTAATACACTTACAACTAAATTGTTGAGAAAGATAAATAATCTACGGTATGACAAATATGTTATAGTGATTCTACAAAGTCAATATGGTGTCACATTGTCCGTCTGAAACTATGTTTCCCTCGGCTGCGCCTCGGGTGGATATAGATTGAGACAGGCAATATGACACCATATTCACTGTGTAGAATCACTATAACTTACATGTAAATTTGTTTGCAGGTGCTACATGACCATTTGGTGTATCGGTATGAGATTTTCGAGGTGTTGGGTAAAGGATCCTTTGGTCAGGTGGTCAAGTGCTACGACTATAAAATGGACCAAATGATCGCCGTGAAAATCATTAGGAACAAAAAAAGGTAAGATGATTTTGGTTATACTGGAAAGTGTCAAATATATTCTCTACCATCCAAGTGCATTCCTGTCTGTATATGACATTGGTGTTGAACGGAAGTAAATCATAAATCCCCAATCAATCAATCAATTAATCAATCAATAAATAGCTTTAGGCCATTACAAAATAAATGCTCGATTCTCATCCATTTCATTTTCAGGATATTGGAAATACCGACCATCGTTTGTGTTAACTCTTTGCATGCCGGGCATAAAAATAATGGCTATACTCTCTAACTTAATGGCAAATGTCTTTCTTATTTCTCTCTGAAAATATGTAATTACCCATCACATGCTCCCAACCAACCACCACATATTTGTTTTTATTATTGCCAATAAAAGAAGTCGGGATGGGCCTTAATTCTCGGGGCGGGCGGGGATGAGAATCTAGCATTTATTTTATAATGGCCTTACCATCGCTAGTCTGTATATGACTGTATATGACTGTAGCTGTTGAACGGTGGTAAAACCCATTTGAATCAGTGGATCGTCACTGCCATCAACTCACCTCTACATTTACATCCTGCCTTGCATTCATATACATATATGTATATAGAAGCATGGCAGGCTGTGCAGATGCACAAGCTTATCTGGATCTACACTGGTCGCAAAACTGATAAGGCCGTCTTCTCCAGTCGCAGCATAAAGAAAGGTTAAATTGGGATTTTTACAAATTTTCAAAACCAGTTGTTACCAGAGCATTCGCTCCAAATGGACAATTGACTCTATATTCAAACTCCCTACAACAGCTACCTCTCTACAACAACCCACCCCCCCTCTCTGTAACAACTGATATTTTATATCTTAAATGTACAATTGCCTCTACATTTAATCTTCCTCCCTACAACAGCCACCTCTCTACAACAACCCCCTCTCTGTAACAGCCAATATTTTGTATATTAAATGGACAATTGCCTCTATATTTAATTATCCTCCCTACAACAGCCACCTCTACAACAACCCCTCTCTGTAACAGCCGATATTTTATATCTTAAATGGACAATTGCCTCTATATTTAATCTCCCTACAACAGCCACCTCTCTACAACAACCCCCTCTCTGTAACAGCGGAACATATTATATTAAATGGCAACAATGCTTTTGTATATTAAATAATTGTAACCCAACAGCCACCTCTCTGCAACAACCCCTCTCTGTAACAGCCGACATTTTGTATATTAAATGGACAATTGCCTCATATAATCTCTACACAAGCCACCTCTCTCAACACCCCTCTCTGTAACAGCCGGACATATTTAATATAATGAAATGCCTAATGGACAATTGCCTCTATATTTAATCTCCCTACAACAACCACCTCTCTGCAACAACCCCCTCTCTGTAACAGCCGACAATGTATATTAAATGGACAATGCCTCTATATAACCTCTCTCCCACAACATCCACCTCTCTGCAACAACCCCCTCTCTGTAACAGCCGGACATTTTATATATTAAATGGACAATTGGCCTCTTATATTAATTCCCTACAACAGCCACCTCTCTACAACAAACCCCCTTCTCTGTAACAGCCGATAATTTTATATTTTAAATGGTCATTGCCTTATATTTTAATCTCCCTACAACAGCCACCTCTCTACAACAACACCTCTCTGTAACAGCCAATATTTTATATATTAAATGGACAATTGCTCTATTATTTATTCTCCCTACAACAGCACCTTCTGCTCAATCATCCCCTTCTGTAACAGCCGACATTTTATATATTAATATGGACAATTGCTCTATATTTAATCCTACCTACATAACAGCCACCTCTCTCAACAACCCCTCTCTTTAACAGACGACATTTTATATATTAAAATGGACAATTGCCTCTATATTTAATCACCCTACAACCAAGCCCAACCTCTTGCCCCATCAACCCCCCTCCTGTAACAGCCGACATTTTATATATTAAATGGACAATTGCCTCTATATTTAATCTCCCTACAACAGCCACCTCTCTGCAACAAAACCATCTCGTAAACAAGCCCCCGATATTTCGTATAACTTAAATGGAAATTGCTCTATATTTAATCTCCCTACAACAGCCAACATCTCTGCAACAAACCCCTCTCCTGTAACAGCCGTTATTTTATATCTTATTAAATAGGACAAATTGACCTCTTATATTTAATTACTTCCCTACAACAGCAAATCTCTCTGCAACCAAACCCCTCTCCTGTAACAGCCGACATTTTATATATTAAATGGACAATTGCCTCTATATTATCTCCCTTACAACAACAACCCTCCTCTGCAACAACCCCCTCTGTATCAGCCGAATTTTTATATTTAAATGGACAATTGCCTCTATATTTAATCTCCCTACAACAGCCACCTCTCTGCAACAACCCCCTCTCTGTAACAGCCGACATTTTATATATTAAATGGACAATTGCCTCTATATTTAATCTCCCTACAACAGCCACCTCTCTGCAACAACCCCTCTCTGTAACAGCCGATATTTTATATATTAAATGGACAATTGCCTCTATATTTAATCTCCCTACAACAGCCACCTCTCTGCAACAACCCCTCTCTGTAACAGCCGATATTTTATATCTTAAATGGACAATTGCCTCTATTTAATCTATATCTCTGAACACCATCACAGCATCCCTCGCCATCTCTCTGCAACAACCCCTCTCTGTAACAGCCGACATTTTATATATTAAATGGACAATTGCCTCTATATTAATCTCCCTACAACAACCACCTCTCTGCAACAACCCCTCTGTAACAGCCGATATTTTATATCTTAAATGGACAATTGCCTCTATATTTAATCTCCCTACAACAGCCACCTCTCTGCAACAACCCCTCTCTGTAACAGCCGATATTTTATATCTTAAATGGACAATTGCCTCTATATTTAATCTCCCTACAACAGCCACCTCTCTGCAACAACCCCTCTCTGTAACAGCCGATATTTTATAATTAAATGGACAATCTATATTTAATTCCCTAACAGCCACTTCTGCAACAACTTAACAGCCGACATTTTATATATTAAATGGACAATTGCCTCTATATTAATCTCCCTACAACAACCACCTCTCTGCAACAACCCCTCTCTGTAACAGCCGATATTTTATATCTTAAATGGACAATTGCCTCTATATTTAATCTCCTAACAGCACCTCTCTGCAACAACCCTCTCGTAACAGCCGATATTTTATAATTAAATGGACAATTGCCTCTTTATTTATTTCCCTACAACAGCCCTCTCAACAACCCCTCTCTGTAACAGCCGATATTTTATATCTTATGGACTGCCTCATATTTAATCTCCCTCAACAGCCACTCTGACATTTTTCCACCCCTACTCTGTAACAGCCTATTAAATGGACAATTGCCTCTATATTTAATCTCCCTACAACAGCCACCTCTCTGCAACAACCCCTCTCTGTAACAGCCGATATTTTATATCTTAAATGGACAATTGCCTCTATATTTAATCTCCCTACAACAGCCACCTCTCTACAACAACCCCCTCTCTGTAACAGCCAATATTTTATATATTAAATGGACAATTGCCTCTATATTTAATCTCCCTACAACAGCCACCTCTCTGCAACAACCCCTTCTCTGTAACTGTCAATATTTTATATATTAAATGGACAATTGCCTCTATATTTAATCTCCCTACAACAGTCACCTCTCTGCAACAACCCCCTCTCTGTAACAGCCGATATTTTGTATATTAAATGGACAATTGCCTCTATTTAATCTCCCTACAACAGCCACCTCTCTGCAACAACCCCCTCTCTGTAACAGCCAATATGTTGTATATTAAATGGACAATTGCCTCTATATTTAATTATTCTCCCTACAACAGCCACCTCTACAACAACCCCTCTCTGTTACAGCCAATATTTTAATTCTTAAATGGACAATTGCCTCTACATGTATATTTAATCTCCCTACAACAGCCACCTCTCATCAACAGCCAGTATGCAACTTCCCATGTGTGGTTGATGTAGAGAGGTCCAACCTCTCTACAACAGTCACCATTAGGAAGTCTCAAAACTTGCTGTCCAACCTCTCTACAACAGCCACAAAACTGGCTTTCCAACCTCTCTACAACAGCCACCCGTGGGAAGACACAACACTGGCTGTTATAGAGAGGTTGCACTGTATACCAATTTCAGATTTCACCACCAAGCACTGGTGGAGGTGAAGATCCTGGATGCTCTGCGACGGAAGGACAAAGACAACCAGTTCAACATCATCCACATGGGCGAATACTTCTACTACCGCAACCACTTATGTATCACCTTCGAACTCATGGGGTCAGTCGCTCATCTGACATTCTGTGACAATATATCAGACCATGGCCTGTACAGTCGAACCTGTGCTAAAGACCACCTTGGAATAATAATTCCCTGTCTATATCGTTTGTTTTCCCAAATACTCAGTTAAATGTTTTCTCTTCCCATGGCTGCCATGGGACATTCTACAAATTTGTTCTGTCAAAATCACGCAGTTTGAGCACAGCTAAGACTCGGACTAAGGTGTGCCAAGGAATTCCTACCGTTTCAAGCCAAGCCTGATAAACTTGATATTTCTTGTAGACATTGAAAATGCTAAGCTATTTCCTTTTGATATCAAGTCTACCAGGCAAGGCTAGGAAACAGGTGGGAATTCCTACCGTTTCCGAACCGAGTTTGATACAGTTGATATCAAAAGACATAGTCTGGCATTTTCTCTGCATGATAAACCACTGGTCCTATGCCCCCGGAGGCCCAATTTTTAACACGTCTGAAAGATATCTTGACTGTCATTGGTTTCGGGCCAGCAATGTATCATTGGTTTCGGGCCAGCAGTTTTATAAATTTCACTGGCCCAGCGGGCTGCTGATGTGGAATGTTTGTCGCGAAGACAGTTTTCCATGTAATAAATATGCGTGTTTGTTGCAGCATGAACCTGTATGAGTTGATAAAGAAGAACAATTTCCAGGGGTTCAGTATCGCCCTGATACGCAGGTTCGCCTTCTCGCTACTACAGTGTCTCAAACTGTTACAACGTGAGAAGATCATCCACTGTGATTTGAAGCCGGTAAGTCAATTAAGAACCTCAGGGACGATTGGATTCTTTCCAACTGAGTTTTCTTGTAAAATAAAGTTGTTATTATTATTATTATAGTCCACTCTATTTGCTTGAATTAATCCTTTCACCCCTAAATAACTGGAATGGATTTTGATATGCTAATTTTCCGACCAAACAAATTATCGTCCATTTATGAAAAGGGATTTTTTTTTAGTTACTAATATTATGAAAAGTACTTCCAAAAGTGCAGATCCTAATTAGATGGCTCGTTACGAGCCAGCTCATCTGGATCTACCACTATAGAGGTCTGTAGTGTTGAAAGTGTTAATGATTGTTTCCAGTGACAAATATGTCTGAACAATGTTTGTGACCATCGCTGTAAATTAATGTCATTCTTTTATCAGTTATTACCCAATAACTCTTGTGTTCAGCTTCAAATGTCAGTATCATCTTCAACATGTTTGTGTATTTATTCAATAGTGCATGCGTTCTTACTGAGATTCACATCTGGGGCCAAGGTAACCCAAATATTCTGTCTGTAATGCTGGGTGACTTACTGTAAGTTGCCCAGCATTACAGACAGAAGATTCGGGTTAGGGCCAAGGTGTCTTCCCATCTGTAGATAACCTTGTTGAATGAACGTCTAGCCTCATTCAATCAATAAATCAATCATCTCCATCATATTTGTGCTGTGACTGGAGAAATGTTGTTTATGGGATGTGTGGCTTGTGTAGCTCCTGATCAAATAACATGCTCCTGTACCCTGATAATGATCTATATTGTTTGTTAGAAGCTTGTGCTTGTTTATATTCATTGTAAATAATTGTAAATAAATAAAGCTTAATTAAGCGATTGTGGAGGGGGCATTTAGTGTTACCCTTGTCCGTACTGTCCCCATCCCATCCCGTACGTCACAAGGTTAAATTTTGTGTTTGACCTTGTATCTTCCTTTAGTGGTATAGGACCTAATACCACCATACTTGCACACTATCTTGAGCCAGTGATGTGCACAGCAACCCACTGTGAATCAAATGACCTTTGTGTGACCTTGACCTACAATTGCAATATTTACATAGTTATTACCCTTGGTTAATGTTTAGTTTGAGCTTATTCACTATCAAAGAGGTAGGTGGGTCATCTGTTTTCTATCAGCACATTTTCTACTTTTAAAAGTCTGTTGATTTTTCCATTATTCAGGAGAATATTTTGTTGCGGCAGAGAGGGCAAAGCTCAATAAAGGTCATCGACTTCGGCTCCAGCTGCTACGAACATCAACGAGGTATGCCTTAATAGCCCTGAATATTCAGACACAATTTGCTTTGGGAAACCGTATTAAATAGGGGTTTCCCAAAACAAATTGTATCTAAATACCTTGTTATTGTGATTAACCTAAATATTCATTGGAATGCTTACTGTTACTTACCATATATTTTATGTGTTTCCCCAAATAAATGGTGTCCAAATATTTAGGGTTATGACGGTAGATATTGTATAGTCGGCAACTTAACTTATCGTAAAATGTGTATGATCATGTCACTGTGTCATTGCCTAAATTGGGAACAGTGTAGAACAAGATCAGATTGCGCATAGTCGGCGACTTTAACAACACATTCGTGTATAGTAAAATGTGTATGGTCATATCACTGTGTCATTGATTAACTTGTGAACAGTGTAGAACAAGATCAAACTGCGCTTAAGCACACTGATTGCAATAGCGGTGATGATTTGTGAATGCATAGATCTGTGTGTTTCTAAGGTTTCTCGATGTGATATCAGGGAAGAAATTGTTGCATGTAGAATTTCTTCTGATTTCACAAAGACACCACAGTAGTTGCTGCTACTAGGGTTCGTTCTGTAGATCTCAATATCTCCCATTCTGTTCTTATGCAAGAAATAAAACATAACATTCTAACATTTGTGGTCATTTAATATGATATTTATTAAATGAGTTGACTAATTTCATAAGAAACTCGGCATAGCCGCGTTTCTTATGAAATCAGTAAACTCGTTCAATAAATATCATATTAGAGCCTCTACATACAATATATTCCAGTGTACACATGTGTCGGTAATCAGTAAACAAGTTTAATAAATATCATATTAAATCCTAACTCATGTCCGATCCTCTATATACACAATGTTCCAGTGTACACGTATATCCAGAGCCGGTTCTACAGATCGCCCGAGGTGATCTTGGGTCTGCCGTACTCGATGCCGATAGACATGTGGAGTTTCGGCTGCATCCTGGCCGAGCTGTACACGGGCTACCCACTGTTCCCGGGGGAGAATGAGGTGGAGCAGCTTGCGTGCATCATGGAGGTGATGGGCTTGCCCCCCACCCTCGTGCTGGAACAGGCCACCCGCAGGAGGCTCTTCTTTGGTGCGTGGGAAATAGCCTTTGTATTCACAACTCATGTAACTACAGACTACACTCGTTATCTCAAACTCTCTTAAGTCAAATTACTGATATTAAACTCAGTCAAATTCTTGGTCGCAATTACATGTTTGCCTATATACAGTCCCACTCGTTACCTCAAACTGAAGTCAAAACTACTGACAACTCAGTCAAATTCTTGGTCAAATTCTTGGTCGCAATTACATGTTTGCCTATATACACTCTAAATCGTTAAGTCAAACTACTCTCAAAGTAAATTATTGGTCCCAAGGACATGTTTTCCTATATAATAACTCCTGTTAACTAAAATTTTTGTAAACTCGAAAGTATTTTCCTCGGTCCCCTGGACTTTCAGTATTTAAACATAATGTACACTGGAGTAATCATTACATGCGTGTGTGATCTGCCATGACAAAAAGCTGCTTATTGAGATGTTTGTTAGTTTTCTGTATCCAAAGGTTCAATTAAGCTGTTTTTAGCTCGCCTGTACGAAGTGCATAAGAGCTTATGGCATACCCTGGCATCGTCGGTGTCCACAAACTTAACGTTGGGTAAATGTCTTATAACTTCTGTTTCCTTTCATCGAACACCTTGTTATTTCATACATGCATTCCTCAGATGACCCTCTATCATGCTGTAGCAAATCCATAACCCACCACCCAACCCTTACCCCAAGGTCAAGGTCACAAACTTAGCACGTTCATAAACTTAACGTTGGGGTAAATGTTGTTTAACTTCTGTTTCGTTACAGGAACACTTTGATATTTCATACATGCATTCATCTGATGATCCTCTATTGTGCTACAGCAAATCCATGACCCCCACCCCCCACCCCCCCCCACCCCTTTCCCCAAGGTCACAAACTTAGCACATTCATACATGCATTCCTCATGTGAATAGCTATTATGCTGTAGAAAATCACCAACTTAGTGCGTTCATAAACTTAACGTTGGGTTATATTTTGTTTTACTTCTGTTTTCAGGGAGCGCATTGATATTTTATACATGTGTTCATCTTAATATGCTATATTATGCTATAGCAAACCCACGACCCACCTTGCACCACTGACCCCAATGTCAAGGTCCACCGCACGCCCCTTAACCCAAGGTCAATTATATATAATATTCATGTTTTTTTATGCAACTGTGCCAAGTTTGAGTGAAGGCTGTCAACAGGCGAGCTTCGTTGTCTTCTGACAACTCTTGTTGATACATGTGATAATTTCTGTACCATTTCCAGATTCGAAGGGCAACCCGCGCTGTATAACAAACAGTAAAGGCAAGAAGCGGCGAGTGGCGACCAAAGATCTACAGCAGGCGATCAAAACCAGCGACGCCAACTTCCTCGACTTCATACGCAAATGTCTCGAGTAAGTGGCTCCAGGAATCAGTGAAGTTGTTAAAAGTTTAATTCCCAGTGGGTTGTTGGTCGGGAGCACGCGACGGGTAATTCAACCTGCCGACTGGAGACCTGGTTTGGCCCTCACATATATCTTTGGCATTTTGTATTTGACAGTTATGTCTGGTTATACCCCTTTTCTGAGCATTACAATTATTCTTAATCCTATTTTAGGGGAAGGTGCCAAGTGACTTTGGTGTGGTATGGACCTGGCACCAGGTCGGGTTATTCTGATTTCAGGGCTGAATATATTTTTCTCCATGTAAATATTCTGTAGCACAGACGTAGCACATAGCTAGCGGTGGTTAACAACAACAACAATATGTGTTTATTATCAATAAATCAATCTATAAATGTGGCTGTGACTGGATAAATGGAGATTATGGGTTTTGCGACCAGTGTAGATCCAGATCAGCCTGTGCATCCGCAGTCTGATCAGGATCTGCACTGTTTGCCATTCCACCAATGAAATACTCGTAATGCTTCTAGCATGTACTATTGATCGTTATCAGTCTACAGGGGTGTGTTATTTGATCGGGTAGCTATACTGGTCACAAATCTCATAAACCCCATTTCTCCAGTCGCGGCCACCAATGACATGCCATGTTGTGTGTCACCCCAGCTGGGTCCCGAGTTCGCGGGTGACGCCCGAGGAGTCGCTGCAGCATTGTATTGTTCCTGATATGTGGCTGTGACTGGAGAAATGGGACTTATGGGATTTGTGACCAGTGTAGCTCCTGATCAAATAGCACACTTATGTAGACTGACAATGAACTACATTCCTTGTTAGAAGCATGACAGATGTTTCATTGATGAAATGGCAACCAGTGTAGATCCTGATCAGACTGTGCGGATGCACAGTCTGATCTGGATCTACACTGGTCGCATAACCGATAAGCCCCATTTCTCCAGTCGCGGCCACCCATGACATGCCATGTTATGTGTCACTCCAGCTGGGACCCGAGTTCGCGGATGACGCCCGAGGAGTCGCTGCAGCACGAGTGGATCAAGGAAGGCCTGGTGCACAAACGCAAGGACCAGTCGCGGCATCAGAAACAGGGCACAATCAGCGCCGCCTCCGACCACTCCACCGACCCCTACAAGGTCCCCGCACAGCCCCCAGTCAAAGGTAGGTCAGCGCATAGTCCCCGGTCAAAGATAGGTCCCCCACCTCACCCTCGCACAGCCCCCGGTCAAAGGTAGGTCCCCGCACAGCCCCTGGTCAAAGGTAGGTCCCCGCACAGTCCCATTTCTGGCCTGGTGCACAAACACATGGACCAGTCGTGGCACCCGTTCTAAAATGACCTTAGCTTTTGACAGGCCGTTAAACACCATTAAGTAAATAAATGAAATAATTAAATAAATAAATACTTGTGACTGTCACTGGAGAAATGCGGCTGATGTGACCTATGAGGTCCCGGTGAAAGGTAGGGATTTGTGATCTGCTATTGCCATACTACTAGTTGTATATTTTGGAAATGATCTAAGTAAGAAAATTAATGTTAGATTGTAAAAAGACATTTCCAGAAATTGCCACATTATTAATGAATTTCAACTTGTTTATGTCGATTTGACGTCGAGCGATGTTTGTAACGTTATGACGTCGTGCCGTTTGGTGCCATTTTTATCCGACATTGCTCATGTCCCAATACACTTGCCAAATATAAAGAATCAGTAGCCGATTTCACCAACATTGCAAAGTATACTTTTCTAACAAAGTATACTTTGAGGGAGTAATCATTTATTTTTCCCGAAATGCATTATGTCATAGAGAACTAATGACTGAATATATTTGATGATTACTTTGCTAGAAAAGTATACTTTGCAATATTGGTGAAATAGGCTACTGGGGGATGACAAATATCAAGTATCAGACTTGGCTTGGAAACTGTAGGAATTCAGGCCGGCCTCGCAATTTCTATGTATTTCCTAACCTTGCCTGATAAACCTAATATCAAAAGACACTAACATGGTATTATGTATGTAAAAATATCAAGTTTATCAAACTCAGCTTGGAAACAGTCGGACTTCAGAGTCGAGCCTGAATATCAAAAGACATCAAACTTTCTATGTAAGAATACCAAGTTCATCAGGCTCAGCCCAACAATGGTAGGCCTTCCTCGGTGAGCCTCTGAATTCCTATATGTTTCCTAACCTGGCATGATCAACTTGGTAATTTATCTGCCAGCTTGTAGTGTCTTTATCCTGTATATATCTAGACTATCACCATGTAGTAAGTCTCTTGTATTCGTCGTGCACAGAAAAGTCGAAGACCGACGAGTGGAAGTTGACTCTGAAGGAGAAGAATAGTGCCAAGAAAGGAGAGCGGGTTCCGCCAGTGGGGGCGTCGGCCGACCACCATCACGATGAGAATACCAGTCTTAGAGGTGCGTATATCCACAGGAAAAACTGTGAATTTCTCTAAATATCTGGGACTTTGGTTGGGAAAATGCGAAGGGTAAATTTAACGATGGGTTTCATATTTAACAGAATCCTGATATCCCTGGTTTGGCCCTCACGTCCCATTTGAGTGGTCATGCCGTATACTTTTATGGAGAAATAAACAAAATTAGGGGGAAATTGGCTTTAAATAATCCTACTAGCAGGTGTAATGCGTTAATTTCCTGTTTCACACACCGACCTGAATGCAAGGGTAGTGTGAAGAGTAGGAAAAAGAAAGTGTTAGAAAACAACGCCTTTATTTTGCCGTAAAAGTATATGTTGTTACCACTCATTTGAACAGTCTCATCGAGACGGTTCAAATGAGTGGTCACAACGTATACTTTTAAAAAGAAAAAAATAACAAAAATGGTAAAAAATTATCTTAAGAATCGTTCATAATATTGCCTGTTTTCCCTTACAGGTCCAAGTGCCAAGGGAAGTGTGAGGAGTGGGAACAGGAAAGAAAACAACGTTGCTGAGGAGGTTCACATCACGAAGTTGAACCTTCAAGGTCAATCTCAGGGTCAAGGTCAGGGGAAGATGGACAACTCGATAGACTTCAGCAGCTTTCCGCCTATATCAAAACCACACTAGGGGTAGTGGGTAGCGTAGATAGGCAACGTATATTACACCTGGGAAAACTTACCTGAGCATGTATATGAGACACGCCATTTGAATTTGTACATAAGAGCATGTGCGATTTTTCATTAAATAGATTTACAGAAAACTTTCTGTGATATTTTTTGTAAATTCCGAATAGAATTCCAGATTTGCTATGAAAATTTTGTCAACTTTCGATGTCATTTGCTGAGGAAAATATTGTAAATTTTGTAAATATTTTTCATGAAATATCGCACATGTTACAAATTACATGGTGGGTCGTCTCATTTGTACTGAAAATAATTACACAATATGATTGGTTGAGATTGAGCTGAGCTTAAACTACCAATTAAATTGTGTTATATGCATTACAAATTGAAGGAACTTGCTCAGATATATATACATTTATGTGACTGGATAAATGGGGCTTATGGGTTTTGCGACCAGTGTAGATCCAGATGATCAGGAGCTACACAAATCCAATAAGCCCCATTTCTCCAGTCACAGGCACATATTTATAAAGCCACCCTTGGTATCTATGTGTGCGTTCATATCATCAGGTCAAACTTCGAGGGTGACGTAACAGACTTACAGATCCGAGTCTATTTGGGCCAACTGGATTAGTGGTTGATGTTGTGGTCTATACATGTACAAGGTGCTGTTGACATTTGTTGTAGCTGACAAAAAGGCTTATGAAGTTTAGCCCAGGATCTGTAGCCTATTTCACCAAAATTGCAAAGTATACTTTTTCTAGCAAAGTATACTTTGAGGGAGTAATCATTCATTTTTCCCGAAATTCATTATCTCGTATAGAACTAACAACTGCATATATTTGATTAGCAAGATAAGTATACTTTGCAATTATGGTGAAATCGACTACTGGTGTCTACAATGTCCTCTGTTCCACCAAGGAAATCGTCTTACTGGCGCTAGCAAACATAGATATCTCGCTGATGCAGTTTGTTGATTTACACAATATAACAGACCCAGACTAGTTGTAAATCGAATCACCATGTCCATTTTGTCTGTTTATGTCCTATATTCGTCCGCGTTGCTACCATTAAACAGAGCCTGGAAAAGATGCTTTTACACCGAAAATCAGCATTCAGATTCATAGTGACTGGAATAATCTAAATATTTGTGATCGGTGTTTTCTATCAAAATGCTTGCGAGAGTTCTGTGTTTAACCCTTAAACCGCTACTCACAACAATTGTCGTCTGCTGTTGCTTTTACATCTTGCCTTATTTCTCAATAAAAACATGGTTTGACAGCACTTCAGAATCATTTCCAATGAAAATTATTCTGAAGTGCTGTCAAAGCATGTTGTAAATTATTCTAAAGTGCTGTCAACACATGTTTTTGATGATAAAAATTGAAAATAGAAAATAAACAGCAGACAACAACAAACATAATATAGCGGTCTAAGGGTTAATTCATTAGTAGCAAAATTTGGGCCATCGGCTAATGAAATGGACATTATGACATCACGTTTGGATCCGATCGCTTGTTCACAGTTTGACCAGAATAAAATGTAGCTATGACTGGAGAATGAGGTTTATGGGTTTTGTGGCCAGTGTAGATCAAGATCAGCCTGTGCATCCGCACAGTCTGATCAGGATCTACACTGTTTGCCATTTCATCAATGAAATGTCCGTCATGCTTCTAACAAGCAATGTAGATCGTTATCAGGCTACACGAATGTGCTATTTGATCAGGAGCGACACTGGTCACGAATCCCATAAGCCCCATTTCTCCAGTCACAGCCACAATTATGGGAACGTCCATGACAAAAAGGGTTATAGACTTTCGCTCCTAATCAGCTGGCACGCTCATGCAGCGCGACGTTGATTGCAAGTTCTTGTTATATTGATCAATAGCCAACAGCAGAGACCCTGATCACTGCGGATGTTCAGGCTGATCAGGGGCTACACTGGTCGCAGACTAAGACCTGATTTGTGGCAGGATATCATAAGGTCTCTTGTCAACTCCGGCCAACATCACAGGTGGAAGACTCGGACCTGTGACACAAAAGAAAAATAGTAAACGTAATGTACAATACGAGACCAGGTGGGTGAGATAATGGGATTTTTTTAACGGGCATTTTTTTGTGTGTTGGTTAGCTAGTAATGTTGTAGTTAGGTAGATCGAGACTTCAAAAGTTGGTACAACATGCATTTACTGGTTTACACGTAGGCAAATAATTTGCTCAATATGTTTCTTACAGCTTGATGAAAGAATGTTCAAGTGTGGGATGGTATTATTCAGTACGACTCGCGGCCTGCATACACCGCCTGCCCTAATCTTACCAATATTTGAATTTATTTTATTTAAAAATACTTGAATATCGTGCTTGAAATCAAGCAGCTTGATTGGCTCAGCCTGAACTGTGCTACAGCTCAGGCTCAGGCTCAGGCAATCAAACTGCTTGATTGCGAGTTGAGATGGCCAATAGATATTCAGGAACGTTGACATTTGGGCAAGATTAACGTCGGCGGGTGTGTATCACGATAAAGAAATAAGAAAATCTCTATCTTACTGTAGGCCCTGAACCCCCGCTGTAAATTCTGGCCAGGGCTCAAGTTTTGTCTGTGATCTTGTTTTAAATGAACTTGAACCTCTAATCAAACAAACTGTTTGATTGGTCAATCCTGGATGTCGCTCCACCTTGTCCAATCAAACGGTTTGATTTTAATGATGAGATAAAATGTTGTTGCGACTGGATAAATGGGGCTTATGGGTTTTGCGACCAGTGTAGATCCAGATCGGACTGCATCTACACATTCTGATCAGGATCTGCACTGTTCGCCATTGCATCAGTGAAACGTCTGTCATGCTTCTAACAAGCAATATAGATCATTATTAGGCTACAGGAGTGCTATTTGATCAGGAGCTTCACTGGTCTCAAATCCCATAAGCCCCATTTCTTCAGTCACAGCCACAAATGCATGCTTACCATGTTTTATAATCACTCACTCTGGTGATTTGTTTCAAGAAATAACGATAAAGTCAAGAGATAATCGGGTCATAGCAGTTGTCTCCCCTAGTTATAGGAGCATAACGCTAAATGTTGCCTTGACTGGAGAAATGGAGCTTATGGGTTTTGCGACCAGTCTATAGCTAGCTCTTAACTCGTGTAGCTTGCTAATGATCTATGCTATCTGCTAGAGGCATGATGGATGTTTCATTGACTGAATGACGAACAGTGTAGACCCTGATCAGACTGCGCATCGCGGATGCGCAGGCTGATGAGGGGCTACACTGGTCGCATAGGCCATAAATCCCATCTCTCCAGTCACAGCCACAAATAGTTTATGTGGTCGCCGCATAAGTAATTTAGAGTTACGCCCCAGCAACTCGACGTCTGTATTATGTTCATGAACCAAATCACTTTTCTGTGCATCACATTTTAATGTAAGTAAAGAATTTGACATTTTCTCATGACCACATAATATGTGACACATCATGTAATTTTATACCCGTGAACATGTGTGAATTTTCATCATATTATTTTATAGAAACAGTGATATTTTCTGTAAATGACGTCGAAAGTTGACAACATTTTCATATAGCAAATGCGGAATTCATTTGCATATGAAAATTTCATCAACTTTCGACGTCATTTCGAGAAAAAGTCGTCGATTTTAAAAATAAGTTTCATGACCACATATGGTATGTATACTTTATTATCAAACTCTCAAATTCATGACTTCTTGTGCACATAGACCATGTAAATATCCATTGTCATGTGTCACTTTATTGCTCAGTCACGTGACCTACATTTCATTCTTGCCACACTTTCTGTTGAATGTGCATTTAGGCCACATAAAGTTCTTCCTCTGTTAAGTGTCCACGTGCGGGTAGGTTTTGAGAGTGGTTCTATGAAAAAACAAGCAAACTGTGTATGCTATTTTACACTATTTACTGGTGAAGTAATATGAAAATTGATTTGGGACTTGTCTAAGTTTTAAATCGGTTAATGAATTTACACTTAATAAGAGTGTTTTCTTATTATTTAGCTGCAATTTAAATTTATGTTAAAAACTTCCTCAACCCTTTGCACACACACTGCAAAGGGTTCAGGAAGTTTTTAACATAAATTTACCTTTGTTTTTTTCAAGTCTTTGATTGTTTTTACCGGATACGTAGGTAGGTTTTGAACACCTGGGTGGACGCTTAACAGAGAAAAAATTTGGCATGGCCTTAGCTCGTATATACAGGGCTGTTTACAGACTAACATATAGATAATACGCGGCCAGTGTGTTTTGATATCACGTTTATCATGAATCAGCGAGGAAACGCGTAGGAATTTGCATTTAGCTAATATATACAGGACCCATTCACATTCTGACATACAGATAATACCAGGCCAGAGCCTTTTGATATCACGTTTATCATAGAAAACAAGTAGGAATTTGCATTTAGCTAGTATATACAGGACACATTTACATTCCAACATACACATAATATCAGGCCAGTGTGTTTTAATATCAAGTTTATCATGGAATGGCTAGAAAATACATAGGAATTACAAGACGGCCAATGCAGGATGTCACAATTTGTCATTTGTCTTAATGTATTCGGCCAATACAGGACGTCACAATTTGTTATTTGTCTGATTGTATTCGGCCAATGCAGGACGTCACAATTTGTTATTTGTCTGATTGTATTCGGACAATGCAGGACGTCACAATTTGTCATTTGTCTGAAATGTATTTGGCCAATACAGGACGTCACAATTTGTTATTTGTCCGATTGTATTCGGACAATGCAGGACGTCACAATTTGTCATTTGTCTGAAATGTATTTGGCCAATACAGGACGTCACAATTTGTTATTTGTCCGATTGTATTCGGCCAATACAGGACGTCACAATTTGTTATTTGTCTGAATGTATTCGGACAATGCAGGACGTCACAATTTGTTATTTGTCTGATTGTATTCGGACAATGCAGGACGTCACAATTTGTTATTTGTCTGATTGTATTCGGACAATGCAGGACGTCACAATTTGTTATTTGTCTGATTGTATTCGGACAATGCAGGATGTCACAATTTGTTATTTGTCTGATTGTATTCGGACAATGCAGGACGTCACAATTTGTTATTTGTCTGATTGTATTCGGACAATACAGGACGTCACAATTTGTTATTTGTCTGATTGTATTCGGACAATGCAGGACGTCACAATTTGTTATTTGTCTGATTGTATTCGGACAATGCAGGACGTTACAATTTGTTATTTGTCTGATTGTATTCGGACAATGCAGGACGTCACAATTTGTTATTTGTCTGATTGTATTCGGCCAATGCAGGATGTCACAATTTGTCATTTGTCTGAAATGTATTTGGCCAATACAGGACGTCACAATTTGTTATTTGTCCGATTGTATTCGGCCAATACAGGACGTCACAATTTGTTATTTGTCTGATTGTATTCGGCCAATGCAGGACGTCACAATTTGTTATTTGTCTGATTGTATTCGGCCAATGCAGGATGTCACAATTTGTCATTTGTCTGAAATGTATTTGGCCAATACAGGACGTCACAATTTGTTATTTGTCCGATTGTATTCGGCCAATACAGGACGTCACAATTTGTTATTTGTCTGATTGTATTCGGCCAAAGCAGGACGTCACAATTTGTTATTCGTCTGATTGTATTCGGCCAATGCAGGACGTCACAATTTATTTGTCTGAATGAATTCGGCCAAAGCAGGATGTCACAATTTGTTATTTGTCTGACTGTACTTGGCCAATGCAGGATGTCACAATTTGTTATTTGTCTGAATGTATTCGGCCAATGCAGGACGTCACAATTTGTTATTTGTCTGACTGTATTCGGCCAATACAGGATGTCACAATTTGTTATTTGTCTGAATGTATTCAGCCAATACAGGATGTCACAATTTGTTATTTGTCTGAATGTATTCCGCCAATGCAGGACGTCACAATTTGTTATTTGTCTGAATGTATTCGGCCAATGCAGGACTTCTTAATTTGTTATTTGTCTGAATGAATTTGGCCAATGCAGGATGTCACAATTTGTTATTTGTCTGACTGTATTCTGCCAGTGTGCAGCTAGTTACTGATAAAAACAGCCCAACAGGAAGATACACAGCAATAAGATGCTCGTGTTTTTCAAAAGTTCACCAGACGAGGCTTGGGAATTCTGAGGCTCGCCTAACCTCCATACAAATCGGTTGTCAGACTGTCCACAATTTGGTCAACAGTATTTTATGCTTGCACAAATTGCCAATCTTATGGTAAATGTTTATTATGCCACCGGTTTCGAAGAAACGGGTGGCATATAGTGTTTGGACCGTCCGTCTGTCCGTCTGTCCGTCCGTCCGTCACACTTTTCGGTTAACCACTTTGTCACAGTTTCTCAAATATGCTGCAGGTGGCATCCGCGTTCGACGGACGCAATTCTTGTTTTAATTGCTTTGATAGTGATGGGACAGTCTGACAGAATATATTGCCGGTGGCTGGTTTGGAGCATGCAAAGGGTATTTTAACGGTGGGGTTCATCCTTACCGGAATACCAGTGGGTGGCAGGTGGGAGCACGCGATGGGTAATTTAACGATCGGGGTTCATCCTTACCGGAATCCCGACTGAAGACCTGGTTTGGCGCTCACATACGTCTTTGGCATTTTGTATGTGACAGTTGAATCTGGTTATACCCCTTATAAGAGTAATCCTACCGGTATTACTTTTAAATAGGGGAAGGGGCCAAGTGACCTTGGTGCGGTATTGACCTGGCACCAGGTCAGGTTATTCTAATTTCAGGGCTGAATATGTTGTATCTCGATGCAAATATTCCGTTCTGATTTTGGGATTTTCCCCCCAATGCAGCAGGTTAAAACGGGATCGAACCTGTTTGCCCGGCCTTACATGACCTTAGCTGTTGATAGGCCGTTAAACGCCAATAAACAAACAAACAATTACCGGAATACCGATATCCCTGGTTTGGCCCTCGGGTAAACGTTTGGTTTTCTTGTTACTTTAGAGTTGAATCCGGTTATACCCATTATAAAAGTACTAATCTTATTACTTTTAGGGAGTGGGGCTAAGTGTCTTAGTGGTGAGAACCTGTCACCAGGACGGGTTATTCTAATTTCTAGGGCTGAATATATTTTTTTTTTACGTAAATATTCAGTTCTGATTTTGAGATTTCCCCCCATCCGTACTGCTGAAACGTGGGATTCGACCCAATTAAGCCAGCTTAAAATGACCTCAGCTGTTGACAGGTCGTTAAACACCATGAAATAAATAGATACATATATAATTTATTAGGCCATAACAATAGGTTTTGGTTCTCAGACACTGCTGCATTAAGTAAAAAATAAATAAACCAATTTTTACGGTGACCTTGTGCTGTTTTAAGTTTTTAATTACTGCACCTGAATGGTTATGCAAATTCACTATTAAACTTTTACTATTGCTTTTAAAGTGACGGTCTTGAACACTTTATTGTAAAATTTGTTGAATGCAATTGTTTGATTATTGAAACTATTTTATTATTTTAAGTTGTGTTGAGTCTGTACTATTAGATAGACTATCATGTTCCTATGTACACTTCATGTATGTACTACATGTGGTGTATAGCCAGTTTGAAGTAACTCATTTCATACATTCACATATATCTACATTTACAAACATATTTTTCCCATTTTCTTCATATCTCAATTCAAGTATATAGTATTACCACTCATGGCAAGTGACTTTGGTGTGGTATGGACCAGGCACCAGGTCGGGTTATTCTAATTTCAGGACTGAATATATTTTTTTTCGATGTAAATATTCCGTTCTGATTTTGGGATTTTCCCCCCAATGCAGCCGGTTATATACAGGATCGAACCTGTTGGCCCGGCCTTAAATGACCATAGCTGTTGATAGGCCGTTAACAAACAAACAAACTTATAAAACTATATGATCACACAACACATAGATATTACTTGTATTTTCAAAAAATTAACAAATGTCAAGGTATGTTTTCTCATGACGAACGCGATGGTGTAAATCAACGGTGAGGTTCCTCCTTATAGGAATCATGATTTGCCAGGTTTGACCCTCAGGTACGTTTTTATCTTTGGCTCTTTTTGTTACCTGGGAGTTGAATTGGGTTATTGTCCATTATAAAAGTAGTAAGATTATTACTGATCCTACTGCTTTTGGGAGTGGGCCAAGTGATTCTGGTGTGGTGAGGACCTGACATCAGATCAGGATTATTCTGATTTCAGGGCTGAATATCTGGGGTTTTTTATTGTAAATATTCAGTTCTGATTTTGGGATCCCCCCCCCATTTGTACATGTACTTGAACATGTACTTGTACAGGTACTATATGGGATTTAGTACTAAACCCATTGACCCGGCCTTAAATGACCTCAGCTGTTGATAGGCCGTTAAACCCCAACAAACAAACAAAACAAATTATCATGATGACAAACATTTGCTTGTTTTTTTGTCATTTAAATGTTTATTCATTTTTAAATACAACATGTACAATCATATATTTTATAGAAACATGATACAGATATTGAAATTTCAAGAGGAGCATGATGTATTAGAAGGTACATTTGCTTGTTTTAACAATTCATTTATTGATAATATTTCATTGACTTTGTCTGTTGTTTGTATTGTTGTAGTTTATGTTTTGTCTCCAGTCCATAGCTCCGTGTTGTCAAGATTTGCTCAAGACCTGTCGCCAATTTCACCAAAATTGCAAAGTATACTTATCTTGTTAACTACACTTTGCTGGAGAAAATTTAAATTTAAGGTTAAAATTATTAATTTTTATTTAATGAAATAAAAATATTTCTGACCAAATTATTATACTGAATTTATTACATTATCACAGCCATTTTAATTCTGCATACATGTACTTTTAATCATCAAATATATGCAGTCGTTATCTCTATATGAAATAACACATTTCGGGGAAAAATAAATGATTACTCCCTCAAAGCATACTTAACTTAATAAGTATGCTTAGCAATTTTGGTGAAATCAGTCACAGTAGTCAATTTCATCAAAATAGCTAAGTGTACTTTGGGGGAGAAAGTTTCAATTTATAAACAACACAAGTTAATAAATATTTTAATTTAATGAAATACAGTACATGTATTTTCTAATCTGACAAAACAATGACTGTGATAATGTAATAAATACAGCATATGAATGCTGCGTAAGTTTGATCATCAAATATAAACAGTTGTTTGTATCAAGAAATATCATGCTACCCAATGATTTACTGTTTAATTGTTGTTTTTGACAGCGTTATAAGCTGGTCTAATAGCAAATTTCACATTTTTCGAAGAGCATGTAATATATAATTTATTCCACTACCATTTTGAAATACCAGATTTGTTTCCCTTCGGATTTCCAGAGAGGGGGGGGGGGGGGGGGGGATAAATCTGGTATTTCAAAATGGTAGTTGAATAAACTCTATATAATGCATTTCAATACAAAAATATATAATGACTTCTGCTAAATGTACCGAGGTAGTTAATGTGCAATGAGGCAATGTTAATGAAATCTGCTACTGTTCACAAAATGTCTGCAGGAGCTGTCTACATTTCCTAGTATACAAACTTTCATTCTGCATTTGATCCTAGAAATACTCCATTGTCACACAGGCAGAAACTTCACCGATTTACTAATCCGTCCATGTAGAACCGTGATAGTGAAATGTTCAGTTCAAACCGTCCATATAGAACCTACATTGTCTAATGTTCACCTCAATCCGTCTGTGTAATCCGTCTGTGCGATGCTCAGAGGCTGAACAGAATGCTGCAAGATATAATTCCGTGGTTTAGTGTTAGCAGTCGATTACATGTACATGTATATATTAATTATTATGCCCCCTATGTGATACCAAGGGGGGGGGCATATTGCGTTGCTCTTGAGGTTCTGTACGTACGTACGTTTTCAATAATCCTTGAAGGATTGCTTTAATATTTGGACAGTTCATTTACCTGAAAAAGTGGACACACTCGCACCACCAATGACATGACCTTTGTGACCTTCAAATGGTGCTAAAACACTTAGCCATTTTCTTACGTCGAAAAGTTTGTAAGAGTTTCTCCATCATGTAATATCTACAATATTACTTGAAAGATTGTTTTAATATTTAGACAGTTTATTCACCTGAACATGTGTGATGCACTCATTCCACCAAGACTTTCTCAAATGACTTTGAAATTTGTGTAAATATAAAGTTTTCTTTTTTACCAACAATCTCTAGTTAGAGTCCAGTATGCCATGGGGGCATATCTATGTTTTACAAACATAATGTCTAGTTATATTAATTTTAAAGCTCTGCATTTACATTGTTGACCCTTAGAATGAGGGAAATGTAAATTGTGGTTTGTTGTTGTGTTATATTTTGTCTTCTTTCTCAATAAAAACATGGTTTGACAGCAGTTTAGAATCATTTCCATTGGAAATGATTCTAAACTGTTGTCAAAACATGTTTTTGTCGAGAAAATGGAAAAATAAACAGCAGACAACAAATTTTAATTCAACGTTGTAAGGATACATGTTATGAACAGGTCCAATAGATTTGTGGACGTGACTGGAAAAATGGGGCTTAAGTGACGGCAGTTTTTACAATGTTTTTATATCCCCGGCTTACAAAGTATGCTAAAGGGTATTATATATAGTTTTCACCTTTCTGTCCAGTCATCTGTCCGTTCATTAGTTTGTCCATCCGTATAACATACTTAACATTTCGAAATTTGCATTAAATGTTTTTGCTTGTCGGTCCAGGCAGTGGCTGGGGGTATCTCTTGCTCTAGCTGTATTTCTTTGGCTGTGTATTAGAATCGTCTACTCTGGAGACAATCTAATATGCTGCTAAACTATCCTGGTCTTAGTAATTAAAACCAGCATGCAGTTATTTAGTACCGTAATAACCCTAAATATTAAGACACAATTTATTGTTTGAAACACAAATTAGTAATTGCTTTCTCGCAGCAAGGAATGTCCAAATATTTACCGTTAATATGGTTGTACTTATTTAGCTCAATAACAATCTATTTGGATACAATTTGTTTTGGGAAACCCCTATTGCTCAAAACAAATGGTGTGCGAATATTTAGGGTTCGTATGGCAGTACTGGTTTATCACAATCACAATTTATTTGGATACAGTTTGTTTTGGGAAGCGTGAATATTTAGGGTTATTTCAGTAACTGTGACTCCAATGTGCATTTACCTTTATATAGGGAGGGCTGCCGTAGTTAGCTGTACAATAATATTAACATAATCATTTTACAGGCAAATGCATTTTATTTACTATATATGTACACGTTTGTTATTATAGGTCATTGCAAATATTGTAAATAAGAGGCCCTGTGCAGGCACCGGGGCGGGATCAACTGATCCTGAGAATAGTGCTGCAGTAGCCATTGCTTGTCGTAAAAGGCGACTAAACTGGTTTAACGATTGGGTTCATACTTTCCGGAACCCACTATGCCGGATTTGGCCCTCATGTGCATTTTTGGCTTTCTTGTATGTGAGAGTTGAGTCGGGCTATGCCCCATATATAAAAGTAAGATTAGCGCTAATCCTATTACTTTTAGGGGATTGGATAAATGATGCTGGTGTGGCGAGGGCCTGGCACCAGATCAGGTTGTTCTAATTTCAGGACTGAATATATATTTTGATTGTAAATATTGAGTTCTGAAGTTGGGATTTACCCCCCTTGGACAGGTGGATACGGGACTCGACCCCGTTGACCCGTCTGCGTGTAGACTCCCTGAGGCTTGTACCTCTATGTCAGAAAAGCGGACGTTAAACCCTATTCACTCACTCACTCACTTGTAAATAAGAGATTTAAGTATTATATACATATGCAGTATTTACAATGTCGGCATGTTTGTTTCCACTGCAGCTGTTGATTGAAATGAAATAAATCAAAATATGTTTTGTTATTGATACTGAGTTCTTGTCTTTATCTGTCCAATCTCTACCCGTTGACGATGATGGAGATACATGTATGTGGTTGTGATTGCAGAAATAGGGCTTATGGCTTTTGCGACCAGTGTAGATCCAGATCAGACTGTGCATCCGCAGTCTGATCAGGATCTGCACTGTTCGCCTTTCCATCAATGAAACACCCGTTATGCTTGTAACAAGTGATATAGATCGTTATCAGGCTACATGAGTGTGCTATTTGATCAGGAGCTACACTGGTCATAAGTCCCATAAGCCCCGAGTCTCCAGTCACAGCCACGCATGATGTATGATGATAAATTTATATCTCCGCCACTGCAGTATCCATCGTCCAGTCCCAATACCAACTGGTTTGAATTTTTATATAATTTCTGCGTTCACATAACTTACGGTGATTTCAGGGCTGAATATAGTTTTGTTATTGTAAATATTCAGTTCTGATTTTTGGATCCCCCCCCCATTTGTATATGTACTTGAACATGTACATGTACAGGTAATATATGGGATTTAGTACTAAACCCATTGACCCGGCCTTAAATGACCTTAGTTGTTGATAGGCCGTTAAACCCCAACAAACAAACAAACACATAACTTACGAAAAGGTAAATATCTTTTTTCAAGATATCTTCTTTTTTCAAGATGCTTCACACATGCCTTCCTCTGCTGGTCCTCATCTTGCTGTTACAAATCAAGAATTACTGACAACAAAAGGCCTAAATGCAAATGTGAAACTCAAAACTTGAGCACATGTAAGGCCGGGCCAACGGGTTTGATCCCACATTTAACCCGCTGCATTGGTGATCCAGCAATTCCAGCAAGACATTGGTGAAGTTTGGTGGATCTGTAGACGATTTCATCAACATTGCAGAAAAAGATACTTTGAGGGAGTAATCATTTATTTTTCACGAAATGCATTATTTCGTATAGAACTAACGACTTCATATATTTGATGATTAAAAGTATGCAGAATTATTATACTGAATTTATTACATTATCACAGCCAAAATGGCTGTGATAATGTAATAAATTCAGTATAATAAAAATGAATAAATTTATCCTTAAATTGAAAATTTCTCCCTCAAAGTATACTTTGCTAGATAAGTATACTTTGAAATAGGCTACAGGACCCAGCACATGCAGAGATAACTAGAAATGTAGCCCGTCGGCATACAAATGTCTTCGCTGTGACCCAGACCTTCACAGCCAGCTGTGGTGCTAGACATATCGTCTTATTGTGTGGAAAATTTGTGTGAAATTATCTCAAAATCCCTTCAAACATAACACAGTTGGAGTTTGGACTCTTTATGCCCAGTATGACAAACATACAAACCGGACAAGAATGTTCTAATTTTTTACCTTTGAACTCGACCTCTAAGTGCGATGTACTTTTGAGCTACAGACCTGGGTTTTGTATTTGACACATCGTCTCATCATGATGAACTTTCGAAATCCCTCTATCCATGAGAAAGTTGCAAGAAGTTGCCAGACAAGAAGATCGGATGGACACACGGACAGGAGTAACACTATGTGAGACACGTCATGTGCTTTTGTACCAAAGAACTTGTGCGATTTTTCATGAAATCATTTACAGAAGCTGTGATATTTTCTGTAAATAACGTCGAAAGATGACACAAAATTCATAGCAAATACGGAATTCTATTCTGCGTTTGCTATGAAAGTTTAGTCAACTTTCGACCTCATTTAAGGAAAATATCATAAATTGTGTAAATAGTTTTCACGAGATATCGCACGTGTTCTTAGATACAAAATCATTGCGTCTCATATGCATATATTCATAAACAAGAGGACCATGATGGCCCTAATTCGCTCACCTGACTCCATGAACACCAGAGGAGAATGTGACATGGAGTTCATACATGTTTTAAATATAGTGTGCTATTTTTAGATGGCGGTCATCTTGGATTAAGCGATGACTCATTTTACCAAATCTGAAAATGCTTCACCCAAGGATCTTAACTTACTATGAAGTTTGGCTAGCATCGGCCATGTGGTTCCTGAGAAAAAGACGTTAAAAATCTCGAATAAATGGACCTTTTGGCGGCCATCATAGATGACATAATCATCAGATTCCGACAAATATTGCACCAGAGCAATCGCCTTATCGATACCTTCAATTTGATATATGACATGAGCATATTCGGTCAAAAATAAAATTTGACCCCACGGGCCACGCCCATTTTTGACCCCGGGGTCACGATTTTTACAATTTGAAAGAGCATTGTACATCGATCATTCCTACCAAGTTTCGTCGAAATCCGGTCAGCGGTTCACAAGAAGATTTTTTAAGAATTTATGCTATTTTTAGATGGCGGCCATATTGGATTAGCGATGACCTCCATTTTAACAAATCTGAAAAGGCTTCACCCATGGACCATAACTTTTAAGTTTGGCTACCATGGGCCAAGCGGTTCATGTGAAGAAGAATTTTGAAATCTCTAATAAAAGAACGACCTTTTGACCTTTCGGCGGCCATCTTGGATGACATAACCATCCAATTTCGAGGTAAAATGCACCAGAGTGATCGCCTCATTGATACCTTCGATTTGATATATAACATGACCATATTCGGTCAAATATAAAAATTTGACCCCAATTTGACCCCACGGGCCACGCCCATTTTTGAACCTGGTGTCACCATTTTAACAATTTTGAAAGAGCATTGTACATCGATCATTCCTACCAAGTTTCGTTGAAATCCGGCTGGCGGTTCATGAGAAGAAGAATTTTTAAGAATTTATGCAATTTTTAGACGGCGGCCATCTTGGATTAGCGATGACCTCCATCTTAACAAATCTGAAAAGGCTTCACCCATGGACCATAAATTTTAAGTTTGGCTACCATGGGCCAAGCGGTTCATGTGAAGAAGAATTTTGAAATCTCTAATAAAAGAACGACCTTTTGACCTTTCGGCTCCAATAAGTACATGAACCGGTACACACTGTGAAAGTTCTATATTCACAAGTCTTTGGTCAAATGGTGGCCACTTCATCTACATTATACAATTTTTTGCTTTTTTTTTGTGAGGTCAATACGTGGTTTTATCAACCCTATAAAAGTGATATCACTTTTATAGGGTCCATAAAACCACGTATTGACCAGAAAGAAAGACAATATTAAAATTGTTTTATTATAAATTGAGAAATTTCCATGTACGCAATTTCAATATTTTTTTCAGTTCCGAAATGTTTTGAAATCGCCCAGTCGCCATCTTGGTTGGTAAGAACGCTGGTGGTTTGAAACACAAAATGTGATTGGTTGAAATATTTCATACATCACAAATCAGTTCGGCCCTTAGAACTGTTGCACATTTGCTCCGCGCCTAGGTCAATATAACTTTTCTCAGGTCAATATCACTTTATATTTAAAATTACGTATCCAGCATCTAGCCAATCACATGGAAATTTCTAAATTTATAATATTCCATATATAGGGACATATAAAAGCATCGTAGAACATAATTACAAACGGGTAGGTATGTCATTTTTATTTTATTCATTTAATTTCAAAAATAATTTAAATGTCAAGTAACAACAGCTTCCTAGCTTATGCAATACGAGGTTTCGTATATTTAAGTAATTGAACTTGTGATGCTATCCTCACAATTTGTACTCCAAATCCAGTAGTTAAATTAGTCTGCTTCTGAGCAGAGCTCAGCCTCAACCAATCCGAACTGTTTGATTTTGAGAATGATATTCAACTACAAGTACCTGCTTCGACAATTTACCAAGTGATGTCATTCCCACGAACAGTAGTACATCAAATGGTAAACATGCATACATAATGGGCAGTGTTCAGAATATACACAATTTTTCCCAATTGTAGGTAAATTTGTTCATGTTGCACAAAAACACAAAATATTCCCACACAAATGTTTTTCAGGTGTACTGAACACTATGTGTACATTTTATTTATACCAAATTTACAACTTATTTAATGGACTTCAACATACTTGTCTCCATTTGAAAGCACAAGAAACAAGAAACAAATATGGTACATGTATTAGCAAAATCCAACAAGTGATAACAAATTTATATTGACAACACAAATGACCTAAACTCTAATGTTAAATACAAAATGTGAATCAAGTCCACAGTGACCTTGACCTTGCAAATTGAGACATGAAACATCACAGGGGCGTCGGAACAGGTTCGGCAGGTCTGGCGACTGCCGGATCAATAATTTTAACATATTTTTAATTCATGTATAAAACAAGAATTTCATGGAATCAAATGTCTCGCCTTGTTCCGCCTTGACCTTGACCCTGGGGCCTTGACCCTGGGGCCCTGAGAATAGTCCTATATTCATCTACATATCATAGTAAAGGTATGTATAAAGTGATGAATGTAGCTGATAAGGTGTTGAAGTAATGACCGTAACACGAAAACTTAACATTGAATGATGACGCCGCCGCAGCCGACTCCGGAAAAGCAAAACCTATGTCTCGCTTTCCGCTTTCGCGGGCGAGACAAAAAACGGAATGTAAATATTTTTCTCATCAAAAGTGTATGTTGTTACCACTCAGTTGAATCGTCTCGGTGAGACTGTTCAACTGAGTGGTAACAACATACACTTTGGGTGGATACCGGAGGCACCCAGTAGATTCGCCGGACCAATCTTATGATGCCTTAATGCATTAATGAAATTTGTTGGAATAAAAAACAAAAAATGTATAAATGTTGCCAACATCACCACTGCTGGGGCAATAGTTGTAAGAAGACAATGAAGCTTGCTTGTTGACAGTCAAGAATCAAAGATTTGTCACTGAATGATAGATAATCACCATGTGACTGCCTGTATTAAATATTGCAACATTACATGCATGGAAATAGAAATTATACGAAATTTACATCAACAATAAGTTGTGTGCACATGCTAAGCCTGCGACCTTGACCTTGGAATTAATGGTGGCCGAAGGTCACAGCATGATAGAGGACCATCAGACAGATGCATATGTGAAATATCAAGACATTCCCTAAAAGGAAACTGAATTTATAAGAAATTTACCCCAATGTTTAGTTTTATAAACTTACCAACTATGACTTTGAGGGGTGGATAATCATGGATTTGTCACAGTCTGAAAGCACCATCAGGTGGAACCATGTGTGAAATATCAAGACATTGCATTTAAGGAAACAGAAATTATAAGAAGTTTTCCTCAATGTTAAGTTTTGTGAATCCACCAATTCCGTTACCTTGACCTTGGGATCACTGGGGGTCAGAGGGTCATGGATTTGTCACAGCATGATAGAGGACCATCAGAGGAAAGCATGTGTATCAATACGTTCTATTAAAGGAGAAGTTTTACGATATTTACCCCAACGTTTGTGGACGCTGATGACAGAATCTAGGGGTATGCCAATTAGTTCTTCCTGCACTTTGTGCAGGTGAGCTAAAGTTGTGAATATGTCTCCCTCCTGCTCCATCCCCCAAAGTAGATCGAGGTCACCCAAACAAAACACGGTGGTTAGCCATCAATGTGAGGAAACTACTGATAAAGTTTGGTAAAGATCCGAAAAACGTATCAGGAGACATGCAACATTTGGACATGCATTCAAGTTGTACTAGACGTGACCTATATTTCGAGAAATGTGTGTCAAGGTCACCCGAATGACACAAGGTTTTAGCCATCACTACATGTACTGATGAAGTTTCTTAAGGAACTGACTAACATATCAGTAGATGCAGAATTCAGATATACATCCGCCAAGTTTTGCTAAACGTAATCTATATTTCTAAAAAGTTTCTTCAGATCACCTGAATGTGAGAAAGCCACTGATAAAGTATGGTAAAGATCTATCTAACATATCAGGGGACTGTTTCACTAAACTTCGTATGACTAAAATGTTTGTACGTGTACAATTAAGATAGACTGTAAATTTCACATTAACAATGATTTCTTGTAAACAGTTATTGGATTTACATTTATTGAGCACAGGCTGCATATGCAGCCTATGTTCGATAATTGTAAATCCATCATTTGAAATTTCCAGATGATCCTAAATTTGCACTTACGAACATTTTAGTCGTACAAAGTTTAGTGAAACGAGCCCCAGTAGAAGAGGATAATTTAGACAAACGTCCCAGTCTTACATGACATTATCTATATTTCGAAAATGTAGGTCAAGGTCACCCGAATTGCTAATATTCAACAATGTGAGGAATATACAGATGAAGTTTGGTATAGATCCGACTGTATATTTATTTAATGGTGTTTAACAGCCTGTAAACAGCTACGGTCATGTTAGGCTGTGTAAACGCGGTCAAATCCCATATTTCACCTGTATGAATGGGGGAAATCCCCATATCAGAACTGAATATTTACATAAAACATCTACAGTATATTCAGCCCTGATAGATCCGACCAAGATCTCACGAGATACACAACATTTGGAAATGCATCTAAAATAGTTGAGGATTTCGCCAGAATGACTTCACTAAAGTGGTAGAGACAAAAATGTATACAAATGGATGGACAGCTGTATTGATGTTAAGGATAGAAGTATGCCACAATGAAAACTAGAAACACAGAATTAATAAATACGCAACTTTGTTACAACACACTCATCGCAGGATGGAACCATCATACATCCACGATCACTTTCTTCAGACGTTTTCTCGAAGACGACCTGATAGCCGGACTATCAGTTGGTTCTGTCCATCTATTGTCACAGCTATCTACTGGTTCAGTCTTCACCTCAACTGGCCCCACAGACACACTGATGCCTTTACCCACATTCTTAGACATACCCTCTGTCTTACACTTCCTTGGCTGACCAGATATATTATTTGGAAGTTTTTTACAGAGTTTTTCTTGTTTCTTATGAATTTTGGACAGCTTTCCTGGTTTCTTAAGCAACCTTCCAGAACTTGCTTGCTTGGTGATGTTTCTGCATGCCTTTTCCAGAATGTTGTTGCCCATGAATACTGCTGCTTCATGAGACGGCTTCGGGACCTTTTCAAATATTGTCTTGGGCTTTCTACGTATTTTTTTTGATTGTTTTACATTCTGGTTTTCAGACATATGCTCATCAGATTGTGTCTTGGACCTTTTATCCAGCCGTTTCGACACTTTTTGTACCTTCTTAACCAACACTTTGGCATTTTTGTCAGAATTATTCGCTGCATTTTCAGACATTTCAATATATATTATTTTGTCATACTGTTCAACATCAAACTTTTTATCAACATCAACAACTATTTCCTTCAACAACTGCTGTTGTTCTACATCTGCGGCATTTAATATTTCTGCCTCTGTGCTCTGTTTGGTCACGTCAAAGTGTGTCTGAATATGAGCCAATAAGTCCTTGTTGTCTGGGAACTTGTCTCCACACTCGGCACACCGGTGGACCAAATCCCGCATGGGCCTCGCAGCCTCGGGGTGAACCTTCCTTATATGGGCATCATGGCCAGACTTGGTGGTATAGACTGCCTTACAAAACTCACAACTCACCGTCCTTGATGAATGTGAATCCAGGTGCCTTCTCATTTTAAATTCTTCCTCAAAAGGTTTTCCGCAGATATCACAATTGTAGGGAGATTCAAACACGTGCATCTGGACATGTAAAATCAGATCAGTTTGTTCTGGGAAAACCTCACTACATAACCCACAAGGGTGTGATCTCTTCCTATGTAGCTTCCGTCCATGTGCGTCCTTGATGTGTTTAATCTGCAGGGATTTAGTGGGGAACTCCTCACTGCACCGCTCACACTTGAAGCTGCCCTGATCTGCCATGCCCGCCTCGATGTCCGTTATGTTGTGTATACGCCGGAAATGATGCTTCAGCCCAGAGGATTTTGTAAATTGCGCATCTTCGCAAATGTTACATTTGAACGGTGTGTCACCCGTGTGGAGTTTATTGTGACGTTTCAAGTCGTAGCTGTCAGAAAACACCATGTGACATTTATTGCACGTAAATCTGTTTCCCTCGTTGTGATCTATTCGTGAATGCCGGATCAGTCCACTCTTGTGTTTAAATGACTTGTCACAGCTGGGGCATGTGAACGGTAATTCCTCCGTGTGTATAGTGCGGTGACGCTGCAGGTTATACTTATCTACAAACGACTTGTCACAAACATCACAGGTAAACTTCCGATCGGTGTCGTGTACCTGTATAATGTGTTTTTTAAGTATTGCGCGCACCTGGAATTTCTTGTCACAATGTGGACATGCGAACACCCGCTCGCTTGTACACACCTTCCTGTGCATGACCAACTCGGTCCTCGTCGTGAACTGCTTCTTACACCAGACACACACGGGTCTCGCCGCGGAATGTTTCGCCATGTGGGCCTTTAGGAGAATCTTCTTCGGGAAGGTTGCTGCACACTCGGTGCACCGCCAGCAGCGGACCCGGTGTATGGGCGCCATGTGGCGCCGCATGTGGAGCCCAATCTCACCATGCTGGCCGCCCCCACACGCCTCGTGGCAGATCTCGCAGCCGAGCCCGTCACCAACCTCGTACGTGTGCTTCAACATGTGCACGTTCAGGTTTTTGCGCATGCGGAAGCGGGAAGGGCAGGCGGGGCAGGGGTAGGGCAGTTCGCCAGTGTGGCCACGCGCGTGTATCCCCAGATGGTCTTTACGCTTGAATGACTTGCCGCAGACCGCGCAGACAAACGGCCGGTCCGGTGACATACGCTTCTTCACCGAACTAACTAATACTGGTGGTTCATCTATAACACTGACATGATCCTCAATACCTGACTGAATGTTGGCACTGGGCTGGCTATAGGTGACTTCCGTAATGAGCTGGGTGTCTGTGTTTGTTTGGGTATCGACAGATGGCTGACTGTCGGCACCCGGCTGGGTGTTTATCTGGACAACTTGAAGGCTCCAGTCGTTACAGACATGGGTTTCCAGCTTCAGCGCCGAGTCAAACACTTGGTAACATTTCCTACACTGGGTTCCTGCCTCGCTACCGTGCTCTCCCATGTGTGTCTCCAGATCTAACTTCTGTTGAAACAACCTGAAACACACAGAACACTGGTAGAACATCGTCGACGTGTTTTCCTCGTTCACCATTGTCACATCTGCAGGCTCCATTTCATTGGTTGTATCAGCAGTGACTTCGGAGGTAACGGCTGCATCAATACCTGGTTGCGTAGTCAGATCTGTGAATTCACTGAGGCTATATACGGATATGTTTGTGTCAATAGTCTCTTGTACGTCATCGAATGCTTCATTGCCGGTGAGGAAGCTTGTGTATACAGAGTCACCAATCAATATGTTCTTGTCACGAAGGTCGAGGACGGTGTAGATATGGTCGAGGGTTTCCGCGGTGAACTGGGTATCAGTGGAGATCTGCGACAGCACGGCGGCCATGTTGTCCCGGCACGTCACAATCTCCACGCTGTCTTTACCGGCAAACATGAGATTCTCTGCTCTGTCTACGGCCATTGGCAGCAGCTTCTGGATGATCTGTAAATCAGAAAATAATTGATCGATTAACCCATCACAGGCAGGGTATAATTACAGTAGCATGACTTTTGAGAAAGAAAAACCTATTTTCCTCACTTCTCCTCGAAAATATATGTTGTGACCACTCATTTGAACAGTCTCGAGACAGTTCAAATGAGTGGTAACAACATACACTTTTACTGAGAAATAAACAAACTAATTAGCTTTTGTCAACCAAAAAATATAGTTTCCTCAGATTTCAATGTGTTAAAGAATGGGTTTTAATGTCTGTTCTAGGTCATATATGGACGTGTGGACCAGTCTGTACATGTGTGAGGGAAACTACAAATTCAGTCATCACTGAATCCACAAGATCCAGATCTGCTGTTGTGTACCCTTGTCACATCCAACACAATTTGAAATATAGTCATAGACATATTTAACAACAAGGCATTGTTATTGCGAAGCTAATCCCCTCGCTGGCAGCCTTGATACTAAAACAAGAGGGCCATGATGGCCCTAATTCGCTCACCTGACTCCATGAACACCAGAGGATAATGTGACATTGAGTTCATGTGTTTTAAAAAAATTGTGCTATTTTTAGATGGCGGTCATCTTGGATTAAGCGATGACTCTCATTTTACCAAATCTGAAAATGCTTCACCCAAGGATCTTAACTTCCTATGAAGTTGGGCCAGCATCGGCCATGTGGTTCCTGAGAAAAAGACGTTCAAAATTTTGAATAAATGGACCTTTTGGTGGCCATATTGGATGACATAATCATCCGATTCTGACAAATATTGCACCAGAGCAATCGCCTCATCGATACCTTCAATTTGATATATGGCATGAGCATATTCGGTCAAAAATAAAATTTGACTCCAATTTGACCCCACGGGCCATGCCCATTTTTGACCCCGGGGTCACCATTTTCATTACTTTGAAACAGCATTGTAAATCGATCATTCCTACCAAGTTTAGTCGAAATCCGGCCAGCGGTTCATGAGAAGAAGATTTTTTAAGAATTTATGCTATTTTTAGATGGCCGCCATCTTGGATTAGCGATGACCTCCATTTTAACAAATCTGAAAAGAGTTCACCTATGGACCATAACTTTTAAGTTTGGCTACCATGGGCCAAGCGGTTCATGTGAAGAAGAATTTTGAAATCTCTAATAAAAGAACGACCTTTTGACATTTCGGCGGCCATCTTGGATGACATAACAATCCGATTTCGACAAAAAATGCACCAGAGTGATCGCCTCATTGATACCTTCAATTTGATATATGACATGACCATATTCAGTCAAAAATAAAATTTGACCCCAATTTGACCCCACGGGCCACGCCCATTTTTGACCCCGGGGTTACCATTTTAACAACTTTGAAAGAGCAATGTACATCGATCATGTTTAGTTTGTCGAAATCCGGTTGGCGGTTCTTGAGAAGAAGATTTTTTAAGAATTTGTGCTATTTTTAGACGGCGGCCATCTTGGATTACGTAATTACGGCATTTTAACAATTTTGTAATCCCCCTACCTAAGGACCATGACCTTGAAGTTTGGTGACTATAGGCCCAATGGTTATCGAGGAGAAGACGTTTGAAAATGTTCACGGACGACGACGGACGACGACGGACACATTGCGGTAACAATAGCTCACATGAGCTTCGCTCAGGTGAGCTAAAAACATACAATGCATTTGCCTTACAAACAAGGTGAACATAAGTCCTCAGTGACCTTGACCTTGGGCGGTCGGATGTGGGTCATGTGCAAAGCAAAGCACCATTCCTAGACACAAATTGTGGCAAAATATTATCAAAATCAGTGAAGTTATTGAACAAGAATTCAGCCACGAAAGCAGGGTCATTCATGCCGAGGCATTTGACCATAACATGATCATGGGCAAGTGCTAAAGTAAGCATCACAAAAACCATCAGAGAAGTGCATACTTTAAACACGGAAAAGGTCAAGGGTACGTTAATGGCAGTATGAGTGTGTTCCATATGCTCATAAGTGTCAAAAAAGCAATCAGTCGAGTAATATTAAAGTTATATCATGATGCAGAATTTGTACAAACGTTTTGACGCCAAAAAAATGGCTACGTGTTTCAACAAAAATTCCGCCACAGAAGCGGTGTCGCGCCTGCCGATGCATTTGACGATAACATGATCATGGGCATGTGCTAAAGTAAGCATCACAAAAATAGTCATAGAAGTGCATGCTTACAACACGAAAAAGGTTAATGTTGAAGAAACTTTTTGACATAAATGGCATAAAAGTGTTTCCACAACAATGTGAAGGTGAAAAAGGTCAAGGTCAATATTAATGTATTATGATGAAAAAACTTGTACAAACTTTATGACACAAAAAATAAATATGTGTTTCCGCAAAATGTGAAAAAGGTCAAAGTCATGTTAATGGGGGCATAAGTGTGTTCCAAATGATCACATGTATCAAGTGTCCAAATATTGAAGCAATCCGTAAAGTAATATTAAAGTTATATCATGATGAAAAAACTTTTGACACAAAAAAATGGTTAGAGACAGAAATTTCAGGCTATCCATGTACGTACATGTATGTAACACCTTTCATTTTTCAATAACTTATGAACCGCTTCACCGATAATATTTGGCCACAATGTGTGTCTAGGGATGGTGCTTTGTTTTGCATACGAATCATGTCAGACCGCCCAAGGTCACTGAAGACTCGTGTTTTTTTGCTTGTTTTTTCTATTGTCAAGACTGCCAGCGAGGAGATTAGCTTCGTTCAACGATGCTAGTTATAGTCTGTGTTGTGTTGTTATAACAAGGGGGATTACCTGTACACTCAGGAAGAAAGTTTTATATTACATTATGCTGCTGAGTCATAATTACCTGTACGCCGCCGGTATCGGGGTGGGCCTGCAGCCATCTGTCGGCCAAGCCTAGCACGCCCTCCACAGAACACTGCTTTGTGATGTCCTGAAAATATAACAACAGTCACACATTTACCTTCCACACTACAGACCTCTTTTGTGATGTTTGCAAACAGTGTACCGGTAGCTCCAGATGAGCCGGCTCGTAAAGAGCCGTTTCATCAGGATCAATAATTTTCATGTTTTAAAACAAAAAACAAAATCTTTTTATAAATGGATTAGTCTGAAAATAATTTTTTGTGATGATTGGACATATCACAGTCCACATTCCAGCTACTTAGGGTTGAAAGGGTTAACCATTACATTTGTGTTCCCAACTCTCAGGAGATGTGCCATGCTTGTATGCAAATCCACTTTTGATTGAGGGATATACATGTACATGTTGAAGTTTCAGGAAAATACTCCAAAGGATATTCACTTATGGACTGGATAATATGAAATTAGTCAGAGTAAAAGGGAGATAACTCAAACATTAGTAAGGCAAGAGTGGCAATTCTTACGTGTGACACACACATATAGGTCATGGTCTACATGTATCTATAGCTTTCAGAAGATTCAAGAAAGTTTGTCAAAGGATATTCAAATTCTGGACCATGGCAGACGCGGCAACAGTAACAAATAAATATGCAAATTATAAATGCACAATGGAACTTCTCTAAGTTCTGGGAGGGCCACAGTGTTGCGAGTTTAGAGAGATGCCACTGTAGTCATTCAGGCATATGATCACCTAGAAACAGACTATGTAATCCTGAATCAACATTATAGTAAGAGATAAATTTAACACTGGAGAATGGGGCTTAAGGGCTTTGCGACCAGTGCAGATCCAAATCAGACTGCATTTGCACAGACTGATCAGGATCTGAACTGTTCGCCATTACACCAATAAAAAACCCATCATGCTTCTAACAAGCAATAGATCGTTATCAGGCTACAGGCATGTGCAATTTGATCATGATCAAGACTATGTGCGTGTACCTTCTGCAATAAATGCTCCATATCGTCGGTGGAGACCTGTAGAATGTACTCCTGGTGTACAATGTAGTCATGGAAACTGGCCTCCACCATCTTCCACACTTTACTGCCCAAGTTCACCTCTGAGCTGAGGCTGGACAGAGTTATTGGCCCTTCACAGTTGAGCGGAGCGTTGTGGAGATTTAAATAAATTTGTAGGCAGTTGTCCCGATTAAGCGACTGGCCGATGTACTTAACACAGATATAGACGAGATCGTCAATGCCAAAAAACACACCGAGACCGACTAGATCGGCAATGTTCTCCTCGTTAACGGAAATATTGCCCGTGTACATGAAGTCAATGATGCTACCGAACTGGTCGACGTTGCTGGTCTGCTCCGAGCAATCCACCTGGACGTTGTCGGTGACGTATTTTGAGAAGACGGTCTTGAAGTAGCTGCTGTTCACTGCCAGGACACACTTGTGGGCCTTGATGACGATGCCGTGACAAACGACGGTCGCATCTGTCAAGATTTCGTTTGTCTTCATCGACAGAAACTTCATCTGGAGTCGATCTAGTCCCAGCCCGAGGGTGGTGTCAACGTCCATCATCTATAACACAGACATCCATCATATAGACATCCATCAAGCGCAACATAGACGTCCATCATCTCTAACACAGGCATCAGCTTTTTTTTGCGTGTTTTTTCCCCACAATGACTGCTTAACCCCTTCACCAATTTCAATAATATTTCTTAATAACTTATGAACCACTTGACCGAGTTTAACAATATTTGACTACAATGCGTGTCTATTGATGGGGCTTTGATTTGCATACATCCCACATGTGACCACCCAACATCAAGGTTACTGACGACTCGTGGGGGTGGGGGGGGGGGGGGGGGGCCCACACCGGCCACAAATGACATACTGGTATCGCTATCAAGAAAAGATCATGAAAATTCACGAAAATATCTTGAATAAATGAAAATATAAACAAGACGATCGCCGGGGAGTGTCTCACCCATTAAACAAGGCGATCACCATGAAGATCATTGTCACCTAGGTCAATGTCACAATATGAGACAGTCCAAACTTACTGTTACAAAGGTCACAGCCACCAAGATCAAGGTCACACAAATGAGAAGATAGCCATCAGTGAGGAAGCTATATGTGAAGTTTGGTAATGATACAGCTAAAGGATCAGGAGATATTCGTACATCCAAAATTATTGACTCGAAAGTCAATGTGATGGTCAAGGTCACTGGAATGACACTGCATGGATAGCTATCTACATCAACGTGAGGACACTATTTATGAAGTTTGGCAATGATATGACTCAGAAATCAGGAGATATTCAACATTTGGATGTATTTCCAAAATGGTTGACACCAAGGTGAAGGTCTCCAAGGTGAAGGTCAGCTGAATTACACTGATAGATATCCATCAATGGGAAGAAGCTATTGATGAAGTTTGGAGATAGGCATGGAGGGAGCATCGGTGGGGCGGGGAATGAAAATATGAATGATGAGAAATATGCACATAAAGTTTCAAGTTAATCGCTTGTACCCTAAAGAAGTTATAGTGGAACGGAGAAATGTGCACAAATCTACTGAATGTGAATTTTCAAAGTGATTTGACCTTGACCTTGTCGGCGGGATGCATGGGTGGGGTGGGGAATCAAAATATAAATGATGACAAACATGCACATGAAGTTTCAAGCCAATCGCTCATACAGTAAAGAAGTTATAAGGGAATGGATAAACGCCCACACATCTACTGAATGTTAAATTTCAAAATTATGTGACCTTGACATTGGGCACGGAGGAGCATATATGGGGCTGGGACTGAATATATGGATGATAATAAACATGTACATGAAGTTTTAAGCCAATTGGTCATACACTAAAGAGTCATAGCAGAAAGGAAAACATGAGACAACAACTTTTGCATCCCTATGTCCTATAAAACACCAAATATGAACCGTTCTTCAAGAACCTATGATGTGCGGAAGCTATTGATCGGCCAAGATCCACCGAAAGACACTGGATGGATAGCTATCAATGAGAGGAAGCTATTGATGAAGTTTGGTTAAGATCCAACTAGACAATGTGGTCAGTCCACCCACTTAGGGCCCCTATTTGAGAAACTGTTACAAAAACTTTCAAATAAATAAACAGACAGACAGAGGGATCAGTAGCGAGGGTAATTGTATTAATATGGAAGGATGTATCGTTACTAAGTAATGCACGAGTGCAATATGAAGATATTAGCTGAAGGCAAACAGAAATTATAGGTGATTTGAGAAACTGTTACAAAAACTTTCAAATAAATAAACAGACAGACAGATGTACGATCAGCAGCGAGGGTGCATAGTTACTAAGTAATGCATGTGTGAAATATGAAGATATTAGCTGAAGGCAAACAGAAATTATAGGTGATTTGAGAAACTGTCAGAAAAAGTTTCAAATAAATAAACAGACAGACGGACAGACGTACGATCAGTAGCGAGGGTAATTGTATTAATGTGGAATGATGTATAGTTACTAAGTAATGCATGTATGCAATATGAAAACAGAAATAATAGGTGATTTGAGAAACTCCTTCAAAAAATAAATGGACAGACAGACAGGGCAAAACCAATAGGGCACCGCCGATTGTCGTTGGGGCCCTAACTAACGGATCAAGAGATATGCAAAATTTGAACATCGTCCAAAATTGTTGACAATGACGACGGAATTGTGACCGCTATGTCTCACTTTCCACTATAGTGGATGACACAAAAAATCATCTGGCACTAATCAGGCTTCCATAAAGGAGGCTGTGACTGGAGAAATGAGGCTTAATGGTTTTTGCGACCAGTGTAAATGCAGATACAGTCACAGATTAGCCAGGCTAATGATATCTTTTAAGGGATCTATTTGAGGAACCCGGACAAAATTTGATAATTAAAAAGGAACTTAAAAAGTATACCATTATTAACCCTTACACCGCTAGCATAATTATTTGTGGTCTGCTGTTTATTTTCTATTTCCCATTTTTTATCATCAAAAACATGCTTTGACAGCACTTTAGAATAATTTACAACATGCTTTGACAACAAATTAGAATCATTTCCATTGGAAATGACTCTGAAGTACTGTCAAAACATGTTTTATTGAGAAATAAGGTAAGATATAAAAGCAACAGCAGACGACAATTGTAATTTAAAAGTATGTTCCCCCATTTTATTATAATTGCTAAAGTACATGTAGATCAGACTACGAGTGTGGGTAGATACATGTACATGTAGATCAGACTACGAGTGTGGGTAGATACATGTAAGTAGAGTCACTTCTAAATATTCATCTAATTTTAATAAAATTTGGTACATGCATGCATTAACATATATTCGCATTAACGTAACATTTATGATGCCAAAACAATACATGACATCATAATGATGTCATCATTAATGACGTAATGTCTGGTACAGCTGTCAGATGCACTGGAGAAAAACAAAGGGAGCCTGATATTGAAATAGAAGAGTAACAAGAAACGAGGCAAAGCCACGAAGGCCAGGTTTTTTCCAAGCATAGACACTTGGATAACGTAATTATACCCACTTTTTGTAGACTAGATGGCCGTGGCCTGCATGTCGCGCCTTGGGGCGAGGCATGGACACTAAAAAAATAGATATAGTAGATGGAAAAACTTTAACCAAAAAACTTTAACCGGACACACGGACGAACAGACGGACGTATGCCAAAATGCCGACGATATCGCGCTTTCCGCAAGCAGGTGTGACAATGATGATAAACACCCATGTGAAGTATCAAGGTATTGGGTGAAGCAGTTGCAGAGATATAGTACACGAAAAAACTTTAACAAAAAAATTCAAAGTAATTTGAACTTGACATAGGGCACAGGATCGCGCTTTCTGCAAGCAGGTGCGACAATGATGATAAACACCCATGTGAAGTATCAAGGTATTGGGTGAAGCAGTTGCAGAGATATAGCACACGAAAAACTTTAACAAAAAAATTGAAAGTAATTTGACATTGGGCACAGGATCGCGCTTTCCGCAAGCAGGTGCAACAATGATGATAAACACCCATGTGAAGTATCAAGGTATTGGGTGAAGCAGTTGCAGAGATATAGTACACGAAAAAACTTTAACAAAAAAATTCAAAGTAATTTGACCTTGACATTGGGCACAGGGGCCGCACGGTTGGGGGTTAGAATGAAAATATGGATGATGATAAACACCCATGTGAAGTTTCAAGGTAATGGGCGAAGCAGTTGCAGAGATATAGTATAACGAAAAAGTTTTAATCAAAAAACTTTAACCAGACGTACGTTAAAAAGTTAACGTTGAAAATGGCTAAGTCAATTACGTAGGAATAATAGATGAAGGTAAAAAAATGGTCACATGTTGGATAGTTGTATGTGGTAGGCACCCCTTGGTTATGAAGCTGTGAAAGTTTGGTGGTCCTAGGTGGTACAGTACCAAAGAAATGGACTTAAACACGAAAACTTAACATTGTAAATGCGAAAACTTAACATTGAAAATGGCTAAGTTGATTACGCGGAAAAAATGGGTGAAGTTAAAAAAAAATTAACATGTTGGATAGTGATATGGTGGCACACCCCTTGATTATGAAGCTGTGAAAGTTTGGTGGTCCTAGGTGGTACAGTAACAAAGAAATGGACTCAAACACGAAAACTTAACATTGATTGTGGACGCCGCCCGCCCGCCGCCCGCTCCCGGACTTTCGCCAATCCAATAGCCTGGATTTTTTTTCAAAAAACCTGGCTAAAAAGGTAACATGTTGGATAGTGATATGTGGTGGGCACCCCTTGATTATGAAGCTGTGAAAGTTTGGTGGTCCTACGTGGTACAGTACCAAAGAAATGGACTCGAACACGAAAACTTAACATTGATTGTGGATGCCGCCAGCCGCCCGCCCGGCTTTCGCCAATCCAATAGCCTGGATTTTTTTTCAAAAAACCTCGCTAAAAAACTTTAACCAAAAAATTCAAAGTAATTTGGCCTTGACATTGGGCACAGGGGCCGCACGGTTGGGGGTTAGAATGAAAATATGGATGATGATAAACACCCATGTGAAGTATCAAGGTATTGGGTGAAGCAGTTGCAGAGATATAGCACACGAAAAACTTTAACAAAAAAATTGAAAGTAATTTGACATTGGGCACAGGATCGCGCTTTCCGCAAGCAGGTGCAACAATGATGATAAACACCCATGTGAAGTATCAAGGTATTGGGTGAAGCAGTTGCAGAGATATAGTACACGAAAAAACTTTAACAAAAAAATTCAAAGTAATTTGACCTTGACATTGGGCACAGGGGCCGCACGGTTGGGGGTTAGAATGAAAATATGGATGATGATAAACACCCATGTGAAGTTTCAAGGTAATGGGCGAAGCAGTTGCAGAGATATAGTATAACGAAAAAGTTTTAATCAAAAAACTTTAACCAGACGTACGTTAAAAAGTTAACGTTGAAAATGGCTAAGTCAATTACGTAGGAATAATAGGTGAAGGTAAAAAAATGGTCACATGTTGGATAGTTGTATGTGGTAGGCACCCCTTGGTTATGAAGCTGTGAAAGTTTGGTGGTCCTAGGTGGTACAGTACCAAAGAAATGGACTTAAACACGAAAACTTAACATTGTAAATGCGAAAACTTAACATTGAAAATGGCTAAGTTGATTACGCGGAAAAAATGGGTGAAGTTAAAAAAAAGTAACATGTTGGATAGTGATATGTGGTGGGCACCCCTTGATTATGAAGCTGTGAAAGTTTGGTGGTCCTAGGTGGTACAGTAACAAAGAAATGGACTCAAACACGAAAACTTAACATTGATTGTGGACGCCGCCCGCCCGCCCGCCCGGCTTTCGCCAATCCAATAGCCTGGATTTTTTTTCAAAAAACCTGGCTAAAAAGGTAACATGTTGGATAGTGATATGTGGTGGGCACCCCTTGATTATGAAGCTGTGAAAGTTTGGTGGTCCTACGTGGTACAGTACCAAAGAAATGGACTCGAACACGAAAACTTAACATTGATTGTGGACGCCGCCAGCCGCCCGCCCGGCTTTCGCCAATCCAATAGCCTGGATTTTTTTTCAAAAAACCTCGCTAAAAAACTTTAACCAAAAAATTCAAAGTAATTTGGCCTTGACATTGGGCACAGGGGCCGCACGGTTGGGGGTTAGAATGAAAATATGGATGATGATAAACACCCATGTGAAGTTTCAAGGTAATGGGCGAAGCAGTTGCAGAGATATAGTATAACAAAAAGTTAACCAAAAAACTCTAACCAGACGTACGTTAAAAAGTTAACGTTGAAAATGGCTAAGTCTATTACGTAGAAATAATAGGTGAAGGTAAAAAAATGGTCACATGTTGGATAGTTGTATGTGGTAGGCACTCCTTGGTTATGAAGCTGTGAAAGTTTGGTGGTCCTAGGTGGTACAGTACCAAAGAAATGGACTTAAACACGAAAACTTGACATTGTAAAGGCGAAAACTTAACATTGAAAATGGCTAAGTTGACTGCGCGGAAAAAATGGGTCAAGTTAAAAACAAAAGTAACATGTTGGATAGTGATATGTGGTGGGTACCCCTTGATTATGAAGCTGTGAAAGTTTGGTGGTCCTAGGTGGTACAGTACCAAAGAAATGGACTTAAACACGAAAACTTAACATTGTAAACGCGAAAAGAAAACTTAACATTGAAAATGGCTAAGTCGACTACGCGGAAAAAATGGGTGAAGTTAAAAAAAAAAGTAACATGTTGGATAGTGATATGTGGTGGGCACCCCTTGATTATGAAGCTGTGAAAGTTTGGTGGTCCTAGGTGGTACAGTAACAAAGAAATGGACTCAAACACAAAAACTTAACATTGATTGTGGACGCCGCCGCCGCCCGCCGCCCGCCGGGCTTTCGCCAATCCAATAGCCTGGATTTTTTTTCAAAAAACCTGGCTAAAAAAAGTAACATGTTGGATTGTGATATGTGGTGGGCACCCCTTGATTATGAAGCTGTGAAAGTTTGGTGGTCCTAGGTGGTACAGTAACAAAGAAATGGACTCAAATACGAAAACTTAACATTGCCTGTGGACGCCGCCCACCGCCCGCCCGCCCGGCTTTCGCCAATCCAATAGCCTGGATTTTTTTCTTCAAAAAACCTGGCTAAAAAAGTAACATGTTGGATAGTGATATGTGGTGGGCACCCTTGATTATGAAGCTGTGAAAGTTTGGTGGTCCTAGGTGGTACAGTAACAAAGAAATGGACTCAAACACGAAAACTTAACATTGATTGTGGACGCCGCCCGCCCGCCCGGCTTTCACCAATCCAATAGCCTGGATTTTTTTTTAAAAAACCTGGATAAAAAAGTAACATGTTGGATAGTGATATGTGGTGGGCACCCCTTGATTATGAAGCTGTGAAAATTTGGTGGTCCTAGGTGGTACAGTAACAAAGAAATGGACTCAAACACGAAAACTTAACATTGATTGTGGACGCCGCCAGCCGCCCTCCCGCCCGCCCGGCTTTCGCCAATGCAATAGCCTGGATTTTTTTTTAAAAAAACCTGGCTAAAAACGATGGCAATATTACGACATATATCATTGGATCTGAGAAAATCACCCAGAAATAAAGTCAGAATTTGAATATATCACGGTTTTATCAAACTTTAGTAGCGTTTTTGTGAACATGTTACCAACGATGGATGATGTTAATTTTAGCAGATCCGGGTGTACAATCGTACAATGTGGAACCCATCATGACAAAATATAGGATTATTATGTTTTTTACCGGAGTAGTTCATGAACAGATAACAAACTTGTATGACATGATACGGATATACGTTCGCTAGTGGCATCAGGATCGTTTCCGAAATTTCGCGATATTTGATAAAGATGGATCAATTTTGAACTTTTGTTGGAGATAAGATGCCAATATCATGCGTCAAGGCCACAGGTTAAAGTAACATAACAAGGCCTATAAATACATTAAATATACCTAAAAGTATCAATAAGTGAGAAAAAAAGTAAGTTAACATTTTTTTTTACTCCCTGTTATAACACATTACAAAGGTTCCTATGTTTTTTATTGGCCATAATCGGACGGCCTCGAGACAACAGACTCTCACGAAACAGTCAACCGATTTATATCATTTCCGCTAATTGCAGAAGTTATGCAAATGTTAGCCCTCCACAATGATGTATTCTCCAATGCGCTATGTCAATGCGTTTTCGAGCTATGGATTATTTTGTTCCAACAAAGTTCCACATTTGTCTCTAGTAAGAAGACATCGGGCACATTTATTTCTTTGACTTTCCCGGTGATGTGTCAGCTGGTACCATTTCATAGCTTCGCTTACAACGTAAACAGGTGACCAATCAGTGTAACATGACGCTTACGACTTAAGATGCAGAATTTTGTTGAACAAAATAATCTCTAGCTGAAAAAGGTGTTGACATAGCGCATCGGGGAATATATCGTTGCGGAGGGCTAACATTTGCCTAACTTCTGCAATTGGCGGAAATAATATAAATTGGTTGACTGTTTCGTGAGAGACCGTTGTCTCGAGGCCGTCCGAGTACGGACAATTAAAAACATAGGCACATTGGATTGTGTTCTAACAGGGAGTAAAAAAAAAAATTCAACTGATTTTTTCCCACGTATTGATACTTTTAGTATATTTAATGTATTTACAGACCTTGGTCCATTACTTCAACCTGTGGTCAAAGCCTGCTTATGAATTAAATGGGAGGAGATGGACGTGCATGTACTATCATTTCAGCTAATTGCGCAATTCACGTCAAATTTAGCCTTGCTTATGTCATAATAAAATACGTGAATTTCGGAATTAACAAGTTGATTAATTGCTACACTATGGCACAATTTTATCACATTCCGATAGTTTGGTAAAAAGTTATTCCGATAATAGTCAAAATGTGTAAAATTCTCAGACCCTGCTAAGACTAGCTGTCTTATTTACTAAAGTAACTGTTCAACAAAGAAACTAACCTGTCATGATGCCACTGAATAGTTCTGCTTCAAATTTAATACCAATTCTGCTATGCTGATCCAGTATGCTGTTCGCCATTTTGTTTACAGCATTAGCAGAAACAAATGTGACATTGCAAACAAGCATGTGGTGTCATTTACGTCCCTTACTGACATCAGAACGTTACAACATTTCATCAGAACGTTACAACATTTTACCTGCACAGACGTCTTTGAACTGCGTTGAATATTCTGGAAATTTTGACTGAATATGGGGATGTTATCGACATATAAATTTGTTTGGAAAGCCTTAGGTGCACAGAATTAGCCAACACCATTGTACACCATTATAGTTATTCTGAAAGCAGGACATCGTCCATTTCGCGCACCTGAAGGTTATAACTATCTCCTCTGTCGAGGAGTGCAGGGGGAAATCTGACCTGTTTTCCTATGTAAGTTAATCATTTTTGAACGCTTCAAACAACTAAATTCCAATCGTTAAATCAATTTAAATGCAGATTTATAATGTTAAATGGTGACTAAAAAATATTCTTGTCACCATTTAGTATTTTCGTAGTTCAAAATGCGACATATTCTGGTATAAAAATTATGTATTTTAGAGCAAAATGTATCAAGTGACCCACAAACATATCGGGTCACTTGACTAGTGATAGGTCACGCAGACTTACAGAATTGAGACAATTCATTCAGCCTTTAACAAACTGTTACTCATATCTCACCGACCCAGAAGTCATCCGGTGTACCCAGGTCAAGACCCCCTATTAACCCCTCCCTCAAGATTTTTCGAAAAATAAGCTTTTTTTATTTTGTTTCTATTTCATCTTCTCAATGGCGCACGTGTGTATGGCTGGCTGTGCCACTGTATGTGCTACCACGTGCGACGTCATTCATTCCTGCGTGGGCGGGATTGGGGATTTCTAGACACAGTTATGTTTCATATATTTAAAAATCTGTAAAAGAGATGACCTTCAGTCACCACTGACCACAGGTGTCGAATGTATCAACGACCGTTGCTTATGCATCAGTCAATGTGAATCCCCGCACCCCCCTCCGGGGGAGGGGCGGGGCTTTACCGGGGCATACACCGGGGCTTTTACCTTTCATGATGCCCCGCAGTGCGGGGACTTTACCGGGGCTTTTACAAATGGGCCGGGACACACCCCGGGGGCTTTACCGGGGTTTTAACCGGGCTTTACCTGGGCATACCCCGGGGCTTAACATTTCATGATGCCCCGCAGTGCGGGGCTTTTACCGGGGCTTTCACAGCAGCGAAAATATAAGCCCCGCTATTCCCCCGGAGGGGGGGTGCGGGGACTTACATTGACTGATGCATTAGGAACGAATGTTGAGGCACTACTACAACGATGTCGAGTCTGGAATCCGCGAGAACAGAATATATAACTTTAACAACAACTTTAAATTTAGCTGTACTTTAAAAGTTATTTGCCATGTGAAACATTTGATTGCTCGTATGTAGGTAGGTTGTGAAGTTTGACTGCATCACTGTATGTTCAACATATTTAAAAATGATCACGAAAATTTCCTTCCAAATACAGGGTCAGGGTTCTCAAAAGACACTATCCACGTTTAATCCCCTTGGTAAACAGGGCGGCCTTTTTTATTACTACCTCAAACACGCTTGTGAGTCACAAACGCTGGTCTATTTAGATTTGCTGCAACAAACATGACAAATGGAGAAAATATCAACTAAGGGGAATAACTGCTTCTGTTGTTGTTGTTTGTTATTGTTGACGTTCCCACGCTGGCGTATCGTGACGGATGCAGTTCTTTAGTGTTTAGCGGATAGCTAAGAAGATTATTGCTGCATACGTCTTTAAAGTAGAACATTTGGACAAGTACCTGGTACCAATAGACAGGAAAAAGTGTCTTCTTTCCAAATTGGGTTACTTTTTTAGTTTATTCCAATGTTTTCCTCGCATAATTCCTTGTTTAACTAACGCACTGAATTAGTCAGTAACGGATAGCTTTGGTGTTTATCGGATACGTGTGCGACAGTTGCTGAGGGGGTGTCTCAAAACATTCCAAATCATGTATTTGTTTTGTAAACGAGTAGGAAACATGCTTACATGCATATCACATTAACACTGATTAAATCTGTTTCATCATGTAATGTGTAACTGAAAAATAAAAAAAATATTTACAATGCTTAAACTTTTTTTTCATCCCAATATTTTCTTGAAGCAATGTGATGGGTGGTGCCATAATTTGGCATAAAAACAAATAAATGTCGTTATGAGACTGAATTAAAATATAGAGTGATGCGGGTGTGGGGGTGTGGGTGTGTGTGGGTGGGGGTGCAGTGGTGCGCCGATTCCCGGCGACACATACTGAATACATACATGGTGGTAAACCGTGTATTAACTGTAATTATTAATTAATAAATCATAGAGAATAACTTCACAAATGTACATGTAACATTACCCTTTTAACCTCACAGTCATGTATAATGGTAGTGGCAAACAGTGTACATGCAGATGAGGCGGCTCTTAATGATCAAAACGTCTCATCAGGATCTGCACTGTTTGCCACACATTTTCTATGAGTCCCGGCAATGATTCGAGTCCTGTGAAGGGTGGTGGCCGTATACTGTTCCCGAGGTTGGTGGCCGTAAAAACAGTGTATTAAACTGTGATTGGTGATGGTGTCCATTGATGGACCCGCCCGTCGGACCCCCGCAAAATTATGGAATGAACCAATCAGATTGGCTCATTCCGTCAATCCGCGAGGCACCGACGGGCTGGTCCATCAATATACACCATCACCCTGTAATTAGTAATTAATAAATCATAGACTATAATATCACAAATGTACATGTAATATAAACCCTTTTAACCTTACAGGCCTATATAGTGGTGTTGGCAAACAGTGTACATCCAGCTGAGCCGGCTCTTAACGAGCCGTCTCATCAGGATCTGCACTGTTTGATACACGTTTTATATTCGAGTCCCGACAATGATTCAAGTCCTATGAAGGGTTAATTGGGCCGAGGTAGTGGTAAACCGTATATTAACTGTAATTGGTGATGGTGTCTATTGAGTATTGATGGACCCGCCCGTCGGAGCACCGCAAAACCGCGAGGCACCGACGGGCTGGTCCATCAATATACACCATCACCCTGTAATTAGTAATTAATAAATCAGACTATAATTTCACGAATGTACATGTAATATTAACCCTTTAAACCTCACATGCATGTATAGTGGTATTGACAAACAGTGTACATCCAGATGAGCCGGCTCGTAACGAGCTGGCTCATCAGGATCTGCACTGTTTGCCACATATTTTTTGTTTAGCGCCAAAATCTGATAAAAAAAAAATGATCTTGAACATGAACCACCGGATACGGCATTAAATATAATGCCCTGAAATCGCATATTTTTTCCAGCAACATTGGCGTAGTGAAAATAAAACAAAGTCAACACCCCAGAAAAAAAATTGGCTAGGGGAGGTGGGCACACATGTGCTTTTGTTATTTTTCCAGCAGCATTGGCGTATTGAAAAAAAACACTAAGTCAACATCCCAGAAAAAAAATTGGCGAAGGGAGGTGGGAACACCTGTGCTTTTGTTATTTTTTCCAGCAACATTCCGGCTGGAAGAGAAATAAAAACAAAGTCAACACCCCAGAAAAAAATTGGCGAGAGGAGGTGGGCACACATGAGCTTTTGTTATTTTTTCCAGCAATATTGGGGTTGGAAGTAAACAAAAAAACAAGTCACCCCAGAAAAAAAATGTCGAGGGGAGGTGGGCACACATGTGCTATTGTTATTTTTTCCAGCAACAATGTATATTGGCGTCGAGTGAAAAAAAAACACTTAAGTCAACAACCCAGCATGCGCCGACAGTTCGCCTCAACTTTTTACAGAAATTCAAACATACCGCAAAACGATCGAGTGTAAAAATCATAAAAAAAACCCGCAAAATCCGAGACAAGGCGGCTGCCTCATCTGCCTCATCCTGGCTACGGGCCTGACCAGTATTATTTTTATTTAGAAAATTAATGCCTTTAAAATAAATATTCACAAATTTTAAAATTGTAGTTGTAATAATAATAAAAGCAACGTATGTAGATGCTATGGCCAGTTTGAGAAACTGTTACGACCTGGTTAACCAAAACGTGTGACGGACGGACTGACTGACATACGGACGGACGGACGGACAGACAGACAGACAGACAGACGGACGAACGGATGGACGGACGGTCCGAACACTGTGTGCCATCAGTCTCCGGTGGCATAACAAACCCATTTGATATATTGTTCGCAGGACATATTGATTTTGAGACGATCCCCGCAAATCTGATTTGTACGCAAATTAGGATGATCCGTTACTGCCGGAAGCACGTGCGTTATTATTGACGTCTGTGTTCAGTGACATGGTGTGATTTATGAACCAAGCTTCTTTCCAGTTATAGAGGACATGATTATACATAATATTATTCACAGAGTTTGTTTCTTCCAAACTAACTGTTTATACATTTTCAGTGAAATTACTCTGGAGCAACTTACTTTCGCTTTACCTGGTGTAAACTTCCGGTTACGTCATTGTGTTTCTTGAAGCTTTACGCACGGCAAGGAAACTGCTATATCAAAGTAAACATGTCATTGTGTGGGGGATGGATCACTGTTCCTAACGGTAATATTTTATTTATTTTAAATGTACAATATAAAAAAATATTGTGTTAAAAAGTATATACCTATCCGCTATACCCTAAAATCCGCTATACCCTAAAGAACTGGATGTTTCGGTAAATGACGAGTTGTATTCTTATATTTAAGGGTGGGAAATGGCTCGGAGACCTTCCATACCCGGGCATGTGCCCGTAAATGATCAGGCCAATGGCCGTTGGCCCATTTGTTTCCGAATTTACTAATATATGCGATACAGTCGAAATATGTGCATTAAATGAAGGAGACGATGAGGCGGTGAGTTTAACCTAATTAGTTCATTCTCCTATTGCACAATGCCGATATGTCAGACCGTGAAGAGGGCCGAGTGTGCGTGCACATGATATATGGATACTCAGCCGTTACATTGTTATATTACCTGCTAATGCTATTAGAGGGTTGGACGAGGCAAGACAGACCAAGCAGAGACGGATCCACGTGATATGGGCAAATCCAACGTCCACAAAGGAGCAACAGCGCAGGCCGAGCCGGAGCAGCCGAGCCACCGACCCACCCACAGCAGACCGGGACACCGCAGTCAGTGACAACCGGAGGCTCCGCAACCGCAACCGCCACCCGCAGCGACGAGGAGACAGGCAAGCCATGCCCAAGCCACCCACAAGGCCGCCACTGGCAACACCCAGGCAGCTCATTCCGCCACAGATCCCAAGGCGCATATAGCATGACACTGCCCAGTATGCAACACAGAGGAAACGACCCGATGTCGGGTCAACAGAGGCCTAGGCCACCTCCCACTGAGTGGGTGGTAGACACGAGCGAGGCCTTGCCCCCGAGGAGGGGGGACTAAGTTTGTTTTATTTCGTTCTGATCTTCTCTTTGTTGGTGTCGTAGGCGTCTGGCTACACCGCGAGGACCGCATCTGGTTTGTGTTTGAGTGAGCTGTGTGCATGAAAATCACAGATGCCCTTATCTGGATTGTGTATGTATATGTTGTGGGTGCGTGCCTATCTAAGTGTGTCTGTCAGGTTTATGTCCAATGTCATATTGACTTGGCTCATCTACTGCCCTAAGGGCGAAATAGCTGGTCCCCATAGGGCCAGATTCTGTTGATTGACTATATGGAAAAATATGATGAGACCATTATGCCCGGCTCGACCACTAACTGCACAGAAACAGTTCGGCGCTTTGAGGTATATTGTTGCAGGTAGAAATCCTCCGTTCTTGAGCTTCTTTCTTCTAGCGTCGTGTCTGCATGGAGTGGATCCACCGGTTATTTGTGACACCCCGGGTTCACCAAGCACTCCCGGCTTTCAATCAGCGGGAGCAGCTTCTGTCTTCTATGACTTCATATGTTGACTTGGTCGCCTTAGTGGTTTTACCGGACACTAATGGGTGTGTGAGTTTATATTTGTTTATGTTATGCATATTCTTTACTACACTACACGCTGCTGTGCGGAGTATTGTGTACATGTATAATGCCTATGCGTGTAAGGGACCGTCCGTATTGAGCGGAAAGTAAGCTATTATTGCGTGCTTGGATGTACTAAAAATTACAAAAAACTGTCACCCTGCCATTCGGGACGAGACACACGTAAGGGAGCTATGAGCCGCCCCCGTGTCTTGCGCGGTCCATCATAGGATGGACTGAGTGGACTTATGGGTGACATGAGTATATTACGTCCGCAGATTTCTGAACTCCCTGGGACGCTTTGCCTGGGATGGACCAGACCAGTTGTGACCTAGTGAGAGTCGTTGATATTTGTCTACTTACTAGACAAGTATCGGTGTACCTGGATGCGGTCCTCTCGGTGTCGCTTCGTTGGTGACGCATTGGTGCTACAACGAATCTTGGGAGAAGAACATGTATGGTTATTCAGCATCAATTGTATGGTCCCTATCTGTTTCGTGTATTGGAAATGGGACTCCTGGTTATGCTATACATTTTTGCATATGTACATATCATGGACATGCATACATATGTGTATTATGATTACTCCTCGGCGACAGTGTGGACCTAGACGTATGTGTTCCTATGTGTTTTTTATTGATGTAGTATAGGGCCAATTTTTAAAATTATTACAGTTAAAATTACAAGTTTATATTAGAGCGGCACTTGTTTCCGACTTACTACCCACCCATCGACCAGACCGCTATGCAGTTATTTGGATTGTGACGTATTCGGGTAGTTGCTAGGTTCAACCAATGTCGTTGCTCACTCGAGTACAGTGCTATTTTCGAATAATGTGTGTGCATTGGGTAATTGCTTTTTTTTTTTTTTGTATATTATTACTGTTTCTAACGGCTGATATCGCAGGGGTTCGGGGCGACTTTACGGTTCCCGACAACGATATCCCCACGACACCAGCCGTCACGGAGCTTCGCAGAGACCGAACGAAGCCGTGGCATTTCATGCACGGATCGATGTCAATCTCTGCGAGTCCAATATATTTTGTTATCAGACGGTGCACGCTCTATATATGTACATGGATATATATACAAGTACGTCTATGCATATATGTAAAATCCCACCACTCACCCTATAGTTGCAGTTTGATTAAAATACCAGAAGTAGTCTGGCTTGAGTGGTTAGAAGGCAGGCCAACAATAATGCGTGCAAGAAGAGTCCGTCCGTCACCGACTAAACAGGCTTCGTCAGTGAAGCGAGTTCCACCGGTACCAGACCAATTGTTGACCCTTCCTCTTTCCACTCATTACCCTTACCACTACCACTAAATATAATCTACTAAGTCTAGTCTAACATAGTACATAATAGCATATCGGATTGTGGTGGGTAGAATTCCGTACACTCGTTGGGTGGATTACTTGTATGTTAATTTTGGATTCATGTGTTAGCCCACACGAGCCTGTACATATCGTCTCGTTAATTTTCCAGTACTAATCCTCGATAAGGCAGTCCATACGCAAGAAACTTTCCTGGGCCAGTTCCGATCGAGTACATACCCATTGGGTGGGATTACTTGTATGTTAGTTTTAGCTATGGTTATGCTAGAATGGCCTTCGCAGCCGCAAGCGGACGGGATTCCCAAGTGGCGGCCAGCCATACGCTGACACGCCCCCCGCGGCCCCGTCCCCATACGGTCCGTTCGGGAGTTAATACAGTGTCCACCCAGGGGGCGGCAGCTCGCAGGATATCGTTAAAATGATCTAGGGTTTGCTATTTGTTTGACGCCAGCCGTCAGTCAAAGGCATTGGCGTTCGGAGCTACCCGATTCAGTTGTGCTAACCACTCGTCGACCGGGCACCATATTAACTGTTTGAGTTTGATGGGTCTATGATTAATGATTGTAATAGTTGGTTGTTTGGGTTGATTGCCTCGTGATCAATGATAACCGCCAGGTACTACCATTGTGGAAGAAATATAGGTGCAGTTATATTGTACTTATTTGATTGCATCGCATATCGTGTCATTATTTTACTTTCCTTGTTGCAAGTCAACTCGGTATTGTTATGAGACCAGTGGCACCAGTGAGCAGACTAAAGGTGAGAATTGTTGTAGCATTGGATGCAGGCACCCGGCTGCCACCATTGATCAAAATATTAATTCTAGTATTATTATTAGGTGCGAGCATCTAGCAGGCAGACGAGCAGCATAGTATGCAACAGTCCTCTCGTTGCCGGAGAAACATGTATCCCCGACACAAGTGATGTTGCTCGTCATTCGACTATTCACTCTAGAATGAGTAACGCCTCCCGGCCGAGTGTACGGACGTCTACTGACATGTTTAAAGATTATATTGGATTGGTAAATCCTGAAAATATTTACAGCAATTTTCAGATATGGGATGGAGACAATGGGGCCCAGTGTCACGGACGTAACTTAGCTCGACCACTCCATCGGGTTTTTAATGTGTTTCTATCCATGATGATTTTTGATTAGTACATGTTATGCATATTATCTCTGTGTTCAGAGTGTTGGAGTGGTGAGTGGCGAGCGCCCCCTATCCTAACTCCGGCAGGCCGATGTGACGGTCACACCACGGGGTGTAACCACCAACCTTGGCCCACCAGAGCTTCGGACGGGGCCGCTGTGACGAGTTCGGTAAATTGATATAATATAGTAATTATTAGCGCATAACAGTTAATGGTAAACAATTTAGCGGCACGTGCCATGCAAGATAAGATAATTGATGGTCATTAACCGAACTCGTTATTTACCGACGAAGCGACGAAGCGAATTA